>OMLB01014944.1:17209-38420 GCA_900302555.1 Myripristis jacobus
ATGGTAAAAGGAAGATTAAAAAAAAAAAAAAAAGACCTTCCATACTCTCTGTCAGGAACTCACTGCAAACTTATTTAAAACTGAATGAGCTGGCCTCGCTGGGTGAGCCTGAAATGATTATGAAGCATATACTCGGTGAAAACCAACTGAGGTTTAGCCATTGATTCTACTTGACTGCTATTGGCCTCCTGCCTCCTGAGGTGTAGTATACGTTGTATACTTTCTTTGTACTGTTGTCATTTTTGTCATTGTTTTTTCGAGACCTGATCTCTTCAATAAATAGATTTAATCTCCACTTTCATTCTCAAAGAATTTGTTTAAAAAGCTTAAAAAATGTACACCCAAGTCTCCAAAAACTACAGCTACTTCTTGATTCACACATCACGGGCTGTCCAACTGTTTCCCATGTCAAAGGTCAATAGCTGCCTCTTCTCCTACTGGCCCACACTGAGCGAACGGAGGACAGGGGTTGCCAAGTCAGGCAAAAACCCTTCTTTTGGTCATAAACACCTTTGCCTGTCCCCCGCCTCTCACCTCCCACTCTATAGAGGTGAGCTGGGTTTGCACTCTGTTAATCTTTCACTACAGGCCCGCTCGCTTTTACATAGACCCACTGGAGAACAGAGGAGAGGAATGAAAGAGGGGTAGTAAAAGAGAGCGGATGAAAGAGGACGAAGAAAAAGCCATAGAGAGGGCCAGATGGGCACCTTCACAGTCCATTTATCAAACCCAATGTGGCCCTCCCCTCCCCTCCCTGCTGCTCTCATGTCCTAAACCCCCATGTAATTCTGTAATGATTTTCATTATCATATAATGACCTTACAAAGCCTACAGCAGTTTGCATGGTCAGTACAAAACTCACAGCTGTTCCCTTCAGTATTTGCTCGCCAACTGTGACAAAGCAGCCTTTTTTTTTATTGGTCGGGGCAGTGACCTCTAGGCTCTGGAAGGTCAGCATGAGGTCACCTTGCCTAGGAGGGTCCAAGGTGGCTGTGGATGTAGAGTCAAAAATCTGACATTCACAGCACACTGTGGAACACTGTCTGGTTTGATGTTGATATTTGGAATCTGACCAAAACTTAACGATGAAACCTCCTTTTTTGGCATTCATGTAGGTGTGCCACTATATCTACAGTGTCCACTTTCAAAACCTAATAATTCCAGTTCAAACTGTTACAGAATTTCTTAATAGTTCTGGTACCATCAGATCTATCATCCCCTATCCTCACAGTCCCAGTGGCGGGAGGTTGTCCCTTCTGGCTGATTGAGGATAAATTTCCAGGCTGCTCTTCAATCTGCACTTCTTGCGTGGCCTATTCAACTGCTCCACTACACAGTGCAGTCACCCACCCACATAATAATCCCTTTTTCCAAAGGTACTCATGGGGTATTTACCAAAGGGACACGAAGGCCAGCATCTATCAAAGAATTCGCCGTGTGCATCAGGAAAACCCAGTTACCAGAAAGGCTCATAAGAATAAAAAAGCTCTCATAACTTCATTGGCTCTGAGTGAATGAATGGACTGCCTCTGCTGGTGGGGAGAGCTGAGGCATCAGTCACTCTAAGTACCCATAAGTCACTTGTGAAGACCCAGTGGTCACCGGGTCCAATTTCTCTTTCTTTCCCTCTTGCTGGTGCTAAAAATGCCCTGGAGGAAGAGAATAGCAGCTAGCAAGCCTCGGTTCCAGAGCACAGAGTGCTGCTTTCACTGGTGTTTAAGCAGCGAAACTCAGAGAGAAACTTAATCAATCAGTGCTGGTTGTTTATGTTTATGTGCCCCTAGCAAGAGTCATCAATCATCCTTTTTTTCTTTTTTCCATGCTTTTGCTAGTATTATGTGCTGAATGGCAACCATGGAAACAAAAGGCAGTATGATGATAAAAGCCTGCCTGTTGCATATTGCGTGGAAACCTAATTAGGACGCTCAATATAAAAAAAAAGCAGCAAAATGAATCAGCAAATTAATTTCAAAAGTCCCATTCCGGTGAGTGCTTTTATGGAAATAAATGAAGGTTTGAATGCGTCAGACTGAAGTCAACTAAATCCCCTCTCTCTCTGACTCCGCTTCTCTAACATACACTCCATCTTCAATTCAGAACAATGACTTTACTTCTTAGCAGAATCGACAAAGACATGCAAAGTCTCTTCCTAAACAAAGCGAGTCACTTCTTTGCCCTCATCTGCTCCATATCTCTAATCAGTGTCAGGGTGTCTCACTTAACATTGCACATAGCCATGTGTTTTGTTTCGTGTAAATGCTATCTGTTGACAGCCACTTGACAGATGACCCCTGGCGTTTTGTAAAAGGGGGGGTCAAGGCATTTCATGTGTGTAAAGGAGAGAAGAGATGTTGGAAGCAGTCGGAGTTCAAACACATTATGGTCTGGTGTGTGGGATGCTTGCACCCCCTGCCAAACTAATCTAATCACTCCGTCACTGCTGATAGAGTAAACTTCTGTCCGCTCCGTCAACATGGACTGAGCATTTCCTGGCCTGGTCTGTGACATTTGCTCTCAAGATCTGAGGGTGGGCTGGGGCTAGGCTTGGGTAGAACATGGCTAGTAGGTGGCAACATTGCATTGTGGGTGGTGGAGGACTGGAGGTGGAGGTGGAGGTCGGAGGGTGAGGCTGGAAATGGGTGTGGTGGGATGGTCTCTAGCTTTCAGCACCTGCATCTGGAATGCACTAGTGGAGCCGGCCCTACATCAGAGTTGTGAGGCTGCAGGCATCGGCGCGGCATGGCGGCGAGGTGTGTGGAAACAGTCTGTTTACAAGTCTCATCTGGATGGGGTGCAGCTAAGGGTCAACTGGAGGGACACTTCAAAACAGAGCGGTTGCGTGGAAGGATGAGGGCTGTCACACTGGAGGAAGTTGGCTTTGTATCTTTCAAAAGAGAAATGCTGCTATCAGGAATTTGTAGTCTGTGGGTTCTGCCTTGGGCGATTTGGCTTTCTTCAGGGTTTGGGTCTTGTTTGGCCTAAAATGTGTGTGTGTGTGTGTGTGTGTGTGTGTGTGGTAGCTGAGAGATTATTGACACTGCAGTTAAATCTGTTGATAGGGGCAGTAAAAATATGTGATTGCAGATCTAGTGTATATATGCATGTCGGTGTGCTTGTGTGTGTGTCTGTGTGTGTGTCCTTACATGTGCTGAGGGGGAGAGTGACTTAGAGAAGGAACAGCTAAAATAACATTGTCTTGTGTGTGAAACCTTTCTTTATCTGAATGAATGGCCAGTGTTCAAATCTTTGCTCTCTCCGCTCTTATCTGGGAGGAAGGAAGTGACCGGGCTTATCCAAGACACACGTTGTCGTTGTGATAGCTGTGATAGCTGCCAGGCCCAAGGACTACAAACAAACTCAAACACCAACCACAGCACTGCATATCTGTGGAATTTGCATCATTGTCCATCCACTCAGACTGAAAGTAAGGCTTAAGTGATGATGTACAAGATGTGGTGATCAGAATTATTAATCATCATCTTAGCGTTTAAAGGTAGACGATGCAGTTTTAAATGGGAGGGCGCACCACTTTCTCTACTAATGTTAAGGATGAGGCTGAGGAAGGATAAAACCTCTCAGTTTTATGCCAAGACTAATAACCCATGGATTTAATGTAACACTTTTATGTCCCTGTGTTGAATCTAATGTCAAATGTACACAAATACATAAACAACAGAGCAAAATGCTCGTATATTTTGGATTATGATGAGATAAAAGAGTTGTCCTTAACTCCTCAGACATTTCTAAGTTATATTTAGTGGAGAATTAAGTGGCGTTCATGATTCTACCACATCATGTTGGGGTGCCCTCCCCTTTGAAACTGAATAGTCTGCATTGTAAAATAACTTACCTGTAATTTTGGCATTTTACATCAATATTTAAAATGCAGCTATGACTGTCAAAAATGCATATATACTAATGTTTTCAACTGTAGATATTAAAATCCAAATACAACACTACAATTTATTGGGTATGTTTGTGAAATACAGAAATATACCATGAATTAAATAAGATCAATCTTAAGCAAATCATGCTATAATCTCTTACTTCTCCTAAAGAGTTTCATTCTGTAAATATATAAAGAAATGTATTCCTTCTCTCACAAAATGTTTACTGGCATCAAAGTAAGACTCACCAGTGGCTGTTGTTTAAGTGAGGAGTTAACTTTGTGTAAAATAAGCACTAGCATTTTACACAATCGGCTATGCATCACGCAGTTGACACCAAGTGTTTCATTTGTCTGCATGTTGGTTTTTTCATCATGAATGTGAAACAATGTCAGTGCTTTGGAGCTGGTAGAGTGCCAGACTCTGCCTGTATCACCATGTCAGGCAGTGATTTAACTAACAATGTGGTCTTACCTGTCTCTCCATGTCTGTCTTTGTTGCTGTCTGTCTGTCAGAGCAGAGAGCAGGGTTTCTGCCATCTCCCTCCTGCCCTCCCCGGCTCGGCCCTCCTCCTCCACCGTCGACAGGAACAGCATCGTCTGAGGGAACCAAATAAAAAAAAAAAGTGTTAACCAAGAACATCAAAGACAGTAGAACTAGTGAAAGAGTATTAAGTGAAGAAGTGGATAAACTATGACCTCCAGCTGGTGATCATCAGTAACAACATCAGTAACAACAATAATCAATGACCAAAATAAAAAAAAAATGTTCTTTTTCTCTTTAAAGACCCCATCTTGATTTAACTTCCATCAGTTTGATGTTACTTAAAACGTGCAATATGAATTTATGCTATGTCAGCCTAAAAAGTGGGCTAGACTTAGTTTCACTACGTCTTTGTGAGCTTCTTGTCCTATATCCTGTCCTCCTAAATTGTAAACTGCATGGACGGACTACCTAAAGCAATCCGTCCCTCAGCTCCTAACCTCAGTGTAAAAATCAAGCTGCTCTGAGCCAAGACTCCATTATAACATCCCTAGGATGGCGACATACAGTAAGTCTAGTATAAAGTCAGTTTCACATCAGAGGATGGGCAAATTACACCCAATATTAGAGTGTGAGTCAATTAATCACGTCCTGCACAGCACAGTGTAATGTGTGAGTATCCCCCTGTTGAACATGAATTACAGGCCAGCTTAGAGTGTGACGTGGCGCATCAGCGCTAATCTGAGACATCCTGGCAAACCTTCGCCTGAGAGTCGTCGGCAGCCTCTAAGCCGGTTGAGAGGGAGTCAAATGAAAAGGGATCTGGCAGCCCAAATTAAATGCAGCACTGTCAGCCACGCTCAAATCCCTCTTTCCCCTCACTGTCTCTCTTTTTCTCTACCCTTCACAGACTCTCTCTCTCTCTCTCTCTGAATATCCTTAAATGTCTCCCTCCTCTCTCCCAGCCTCTGAGAAGTGATGGATCTATAACTCTGACTGACTCTGACGCCTTGTTAAGAGCAGCCTCTTCCCGTCACATCCACCAGTCAAACGCGTTCATTTCTTCACATTAACAGGCACTCGCCTCCTCAGTCATCCAACCCCCTTTTTCAAAAAACTCACCATGTAAGGGAACCCTCGTTTCTTCCCCTCTCCGTCTCTTTTTTTTAATCCCTCTCTGACAATCCACCTGTCTGTCTTAATTCGTGTGAAGACAGGTTTGATTGTCTGCGTGTGTGTTTCCAAAGGAGAGGAGTGTGATTTTGAGACAGGGTATTATGCTTACTTCCTGCACACCACACAGGACAGGTGTCAAAACATGTGGCGGCGTGTGACTGATTACACCTGACTCGGAGGAGACACCAAAGATTGCGGTGACCAGGAGGAAGCAGGGCCGGCTGTACGCCCTATGGAAACTGTACCTTCCATTTTGGATCAAACTCTGTTCTCCCAGGATGATTGACAGGATAAGAAACTGTGCGAAAGTGTATTCAGAGTTTATCACCATCTCAGCCAGTAGACATCATATTGCCGTACTGGCCGTGTTCACTGTGTCAGCGATTCAAGCACAGCAACGAAGAACAAGTGAAACACAGTTGATTCAAAACCTGCTCTGACGGGTTTCAGAGCTTGCTTCAGTTTTTCCTAAAGCTGACCCCAGAACAAAGAAAGGTGAATTAGGTAACGGCAAGACAGACAAGACATTGCATCAAAAAAATGCTAAACCTGACTGTGCCAAAAATACAATGTCTGCCACTATCCAAAAAGTGCAAATTAAAAAGAAACAATTGATTTAGAGAAAAATGACAAAACCATAAAGACATCTGGCCTCTAAGGCCTGCATAAATTCAGTGTCGAAGAAGAATAGATATTAAGAATTTTCTGAGCTTTAGCGGGATGATCGTAAGCCCTGGTTTCTGGAAACTTTTTCAATAAATAAGCCGCAAATAAAATCAGAGCTTTATGTCCCTTGAGGGAGCATTTCTTTCTTTCACAGGGGTTTCGGTGGTCGGTGGGTTCACTGATGGCCAAAATGCATCATCAAGCTTTTATGTCCAAACACAGATGAAGGCAGAAGCCAACAATGTAGCACCTAAAGGCCGCCAACACAGTGAACTCTGCTTGCCTCTCCCATTAAACCTTGGTAAACACAGCCTGTGTTTTAAAGCAGTGTGTACACGTGCATTAGCAAACCTCTCTGTTTGTTCCTTTGCTAGTTCTTGTTGGGTATGTGTGTTTCTGATGATACGAATGTGTTACCAAGCCTCCTGCCTGTGAAAATGTTTGTGCATGTGTGTGTGTGTGTGTGTGTGTGTGTGTGTGTGTGAGAGAGAGATGTTGTGCTTAGAAGACCTAGCACTGAGTGAGGCCTTCAGGTTTAGCCCCAGGCTGATCCCTGGGCCATTTAGACATCCCGCTGGTTGTTTACTGGCCAAGCCCAGCCTCAGTCAGCCCTGGCCAGACCAGAGCCCTTTATCTCTGAGCCTGTGTTAGCACTAACTGCCCCCCTCTCTCCTTCTGTTTACCACTAGATGACAGTAGCTGTCCTCAGCCCAAATCCCAGCCCGCCTGATGCTAAGCAGAGATGTCCCCCTGACCTGGGCCACATCCCGAGGTGAGCAGGAGGACAAGCAGGGCCAGGGTACCCCCAACCCTGGTCACAACCGCAACCCCAGACCCAAAGCTTACCCTTGTGTATTTATACTGTGGATAGGCATAAACATTTCCGGCCCTGTTCAGAGGCAGGGTAGGTAAATAAACATGCAGGCGGGCTGAGGCGATGTGTTGGCTGGTGGAAGGTGGGAATAATGATAGCACTCCAAGTGAAGGCTGGCTGGGGGGCAGCCTGGGGCAGCTCACTAACACCTACAACCAGGACTGTATCTTAACACCAAGCATCTGTCTGTTCCATCAGACATGCCACTCATTCAACACAGAGTAACCAAACGGGGTGATTATGTTTGTTACAGCCCAACATGTGATATGGTGCACATCCGCTGAAAATTAGGTCACAGAATAGCTTACAATACAATGAGAGGCAAGTATGTGAGGATTACAAAAAAAAAGAAAAAGAGAAAAAAAATCAACATGTATGCGGCACAGAAAGTCTGACACTCCATAAAACAGTGCTACTAGCTGACCGCCAGGGTGTCTAAGAAACTGTTAACACCCCATGAAATGCCTTAGCTGACTTCAGACCTTTCAGGGGACCCAGAGCACTCTTAAGCACGCTGGCACTTTAATTCCTAGGAAACATTTTGGCCCATATTCATAAAACTCGGCAGTAACATCTTTGTGCCAAGTACACTTGACAACGTGGTAATTTGAGGTGATTTATAAAGTTACCATAGTGGTGACATCACTGTGGCATTATTATCAGGTGTGTCCATGGTGAAAGCCAATGAAAATCAACATGTTAATAAGCTTGTACATATTTAACAACCACCGTCATCGGCCATGTGTGGAAGCAAAGTGGAAAGTGAAACATCAGGGAAAGGAAGGAAGCCAAGATTTTCACCAGCAGAAATTGAGAGAAAAGGTTTTGTCGTACGATCTGGGGTTTTCCTCCTCCAGCAAATCACCATCTTCCTCATGCACTCCCACTGCTGCAACTGCAGTGTTTGCCATGGGATTTAATAAACAACCCAACTAATGAACCATAATTAATAATATAAAGTCCACTGCAATATTACTATTATTACATAAATCAGCATTTCCAAGGACAGCATTAAACACTGGTCTCAGATTAGTTCTTGTTTTTTTTTTGTTTTTTTTAAATCAATAGCCATAACTTTAGCAAATTAATTATCAGCTGGAGTAATACCCAACTTGAACTTGTATTCATCTCCAGTTCTGAACTTGAACTGGAATTACCATCTAACAAAAAGCTGGCATTTTTTGCGCAGCAATGTGCTTTTATGAATTGCTTATGGGACGTGCAAAAGAGCAGAAGGAGGCGGTAGTGACAAAACAGATGAAGCAGTAAAATTCCTTGGTAAATCCTTTTTATGAATGAGGAGAATGCCTACTGCCATGGTAGCTCGCCCTTATGCAACGTTAAAACTGCCGGTGCCTTTTATGAATGTGGGCCTTTATGTCTACAAGCCACAGTCACTTACAAATCCCAAAAATTCATCAGCCACATTCACAGCAGTGATGATTTTTAGAACAGAAGAGAACAGACCCTGTAAATGACGGCTGGTTACCTAACCAAGAGGCTGGTAGAACAGACAAACTCACAAGCCACAGCCAAACATTCCCAAAGCTTTGGCTGTTGGCTGGTGTAATTTCCCACCATGGTGCCACTCCTCCTATGCCCACCTCTGTCTGACTAACTGGCAGGCTCTATGTCTGTCTCCATGGTATTAGCATGTGTAACAGGCCCAACAACATGGCAGCAGACTCTGCTGTATCTCTGTGCCAACCAGCCTGTGTGCCCATATGGAGGTAGGCAGGGCCCTGCCTAGTAATCCATCCTCCTGTTTATGACTGCTGGGCCACCGCTGGGGCCCCTCACTCATAATAATGACCGCATGCAATCCTCTGTGACATCCATTTTACATTAACATTTACACTGTAGACATGTAACTGACACTCTAATCCCGAGCAGCGTAAAGTGAGTGAGCAGGTAGGGGCCCAGTGTCTCACTAAAGGACATGGCTGTTGATGGACAGGTTTGGGCTGCTGCCGAGACTGCTTTCTGTTACAGGAGACTCTAATATCATGGCCAGTATGTCAGAAATAACTTGAGCAATGGCCTGAAGGTCAAAATGAAACAGTATTTGAGAGCATCTTACTTTCATAATTCAACACATTTCCTGTGGATACAAAATACTGGGGTGGGACATAACATAGAGAGGGACCATTTTTAAGAGGGATACCCTGTAGGGGGAATCAATAAGGCATGTTGAATATGGTGTTAGATACCAGAAATTTAAAAAAGGTATTATTGTAAAATAGATGAATATTATGGCATGGACAATTAGCTAAGAAAGTGAAAACTCATTTTTCATTTCATTGTAACTTTAAGGGGTTGATTTAATAATCTGCATATGTTATTTTTCTGATCTGGGACAGGAAAGGCAAGCTGCCCTGTCGATAATGAATGGGTGACTGATTTTGTGGACCCACATAATGTATCAGTCTTTATAACCAAATGAGCTTCACTGTGTAGTGGTGCTATGGGTTCTGAACCAGGCTATGTAGCTTTTATTTCCAGGAAAATCCCTCTGGGTGATCTCTTAGTAGCCTTTATCATCTTTCCAAATTCATTCTCTATGTAGCAGCTCCAGACAATATACCTGATGAGATCAAAAAAGTCTCTGTCTTCATTCAAAAATTTCCACCTGAAATCCATCAGTCAATATTTCAAAAAGTAAAATAATTCAATCCTCAAAAAACAGCTATATTGTAAGCAAATGGGTTAAGACTGCTCAAATGCCCCACAGGAATCATTAAAGCTTCATTTTGTGGATGGATGACATCAATGACGATTTAGGACTTTATTAGTAATCAAAAATGTGCTTTGTTTTCAAGCCAGTAACTTGTTTTGTATTCAAGTGGATTACTCATTTTGGGATGAAATGCTTCAAAGAGTGGTTGGACCATTTTAGGTCAGTGGTTTTCAGTCTAAATGCTTGGGACTCCGTATAATCAGTGCCTCATAGCATAGAAAATCAGCAGCTAAGATAGTGGATAAAAAGAAAGATAGTGGAGTTAACTGTGAGAGCCTGACCACATCTACCTGACATCACTGTCTGATCCATCTGCCCTATTTGATGTTTGCTGTAAGGGATCTAATAGCAGTTGCAACCCAATAATAGTGTTATCTATTCTCAACTATGAATATCTTTAGTAAGACCTGAAACCCTGAGTAAAAAAAAAAGTAGGAACTTAATTAGAGTTTACCATTTTGGTAACTCCTAAATCAGCCTCACAAACATTAGTTTCTTTTCAAATAAAGGTGTGCTCTTTCCAGTATTTCCACTATTCATCACAACACCATGATTTTTGCTCAGTACAGGGACTACACTTTTAGCTTTGAGAAAACAAACTTGTCAGACAAATTTATAGGAATAGAGTCCAGTATTTTTATATTTTATTGTCAATTTTGTGTGGGCGCATTAAAACTATGGGTAAATACCACTGTTTTAAAGCCATAGAAATAACAAAAGTAAAAAGAGACGTTTACATTGAATGGTGTCTGGCTTTAATGACAGCCGTGCTATGAGTCCTGCACGCTTCCTCCATCCTTCCCTGATTTCCTCTTGCCCATCTCTATGGCTAGCACATTATCACGGTAGCTGAAGCTATAAGTTTCAGTCTGACTCCTGCTGTGGTTTAAGCTCAACCGCCCTGACATCTTATTTCATAGGCCCAGGTAGAGAGAGTTTGGCAGACGGCATACCCTTAGCTCTCTCCATATCCTTCTCCCTCCTCATACAAGAAACCAACACTTCAACCACCAGTGGAAAAAGGCATTAGGCACCTTGCTCAGAGTAATGGATAGCTTCTGCACACCGATATGAACAACTGGGGAGCTGTGATCCTGCCAGGGCCAGTTCCAGTTTGGACGAGGGATCTGTGTGTGTTTGTTGCACACCACCGCAAGTTACTTTACTCCTGGGGGGGATTCTCCATTGCTGGAAAAATTATATTAGCCCAGGAAGAAATAAGCCCCAGCCATGTTCACTTTCCTGTGACATCACACTTGCAGTCATAAGAAGTGTGTTTTTTCCTGCTGTTTGTGTGCTACCATGTGGTTAAAGATGGCTCCAAAATCGAGGCATATCTGAAATTTGATTTGCTCAGTTTCCATTAAGGTTGGCTGATGGATTAAAGGTGTGTGAGTGTGAGTGTGTGTGTATGTGTTTGTAGTGACAGGTATTAATGTGGTGCCTCATCACCGGTCAAGACTGTCTTCATCTCTGTGAGCCTCCATGATTTTTGGCATACAGAGAAGGCAGAATGAAGAGGATGAGAGGGGCAAATAGGTAAGGATTTGGAAATGCTGGTGAAACCTTTGAGACATTCTTATAATGGAAAATGTTACTTCAAGGTACCCTTCAAGTTTCTGACACCATTCCTTTTACTCTACTCTAAAAAGTATTTCATATCATATGGTTCAGTGATAATGAAGAATTTAGGATATGATTATGGGAACATAATTCACAGATTCCAGCATTTATCTCCATATGACTGCTGTAACTGCACCATAACATCAATCTTACTGACCATTTATCTTGATGATTCTTTAACAAAACATTTTTTTTTTTATTGAGGAATGCTAAACGCTTTTAACAACTTTTCAGATTTCATACATCTATAGAAATCCTAATTTTAATGTGTGTGTCTGTGTGTGTGTGTGTGTGTCTGTGTGTGTGTGTGTGTGTGTTTGTGTTTGTTTGTTATGGTGTTCTTGAGCCTTTTGTGGTAACAGAAAGCAGACTGACCTTTGTAAGGTCGTTGGCACCATCAATTACGTCAGCCCCTGAAGTGGGCTTCCCTACACACAGCAGATTATATGGAGTGTAAAACATTAGAAAAATGTGTCTGAAACATCAGAGCAACATGTTTGAAGTGACAAAGGGTGGGGGTTAGTGGCACGGGGGGGAAAGACTCCCAGAAAGGAAAGACCTCTGACAAGTGATTTTGTTTGAAGGCATTGTAACAGACCAGAGCAGGCAGGGACACTTTCTATGGCCCCGACTGCAGTCCATCTTCTGGGCAGAATACTGGGGCGACGGCAGGACATATGCTTTCCACAGGGTCAAATGAAGCAGAACCCACAGGCTTTTGTGGTGCTCCCTTTTGGTGGGAAGAGAAAAGGCAAATCTGCTTCGGGGTCGCAATCCAAAAGGCCCAAAAGTATCATATACAAATCTGTCCCCCTGTCTCATGATCAAGAGCGTACATCCAGTTTGGTTTAATGGCTAAACCACATAGTTTTATTCTGAATAAGCCCTGCAGATGTTTACAGCAGGCCTCCATTACAGAGAACTAACTGAGACAAGGGGCACGCACACAGACATAGACATCGTCATACACACTCCTACTTGGCCTGGCAGAAATGCATCATAGTCCATCAGAACAAAGCTTTGAGAGGCGCTTGGACTAATTTAGCACAATGAAGACGGAGCTGGGCAGAGATGTTTACGATGAGCGTGACACTTGCTCACAAGTACCTTCTGCTCTGTTAGTCCGCCCCCCCCCTCCTTTTCTCTCTTATGTGAAAGCTGCGTCTAGATTCTAGCTAGATAGCAGATTGTGATCAGCACCTCACTCTCCTGCCAGTAAAAAGCTTTTTGCTGACTGGGGCCAAAGCCAGCTATTCTAAGCCCCAGAGTTACAGTGTTACACAAACTGCACCATACCTCATGTCTTCAAAAATGCTAAACCAATAAAAAGGGTTTCCATCCATCTAGGCAAGCTTACACAGAGGAATTTTGTTTTAAAAGGGGGAATGTGCCTGCAAGGGTTGAAATGTGCCACTAACAAAGGTTTGATTGACTACAAGAAGTCTGTAGTGTAGCAATTCTTCACTTTTTTCATCTTGCTCAAAACTATGAGTGGCTGCAGTGAAAGCAGACATGCCCTCTTACAATATGTACAGTGTGCAGAGCCTACAGGAGTATAGAACTACAGTCAAAAAAGCAGGGAAGGTTTACAGTTTACAGTACATCAAATAAAGATCTCCACAATTACAGGCTCACTACCATGAACAATATACAATAGGGCAAGGAGACAAAAACAAATCAGCTACACCATAAACTCTGTATATTTTAAATTGTGCTGTGAATATCATTCTGACTACTTCTGGGTTCTTTATGAAAAGCCTTGGGTCTATAGAGCAGCAGGGTTAAAGGGTGGGGGGGCACTGAAAATGAGCCAACATATAAACATCTTGTTTGTGTTTTTCTGTTTTCCAGTGATGTAGTTTGCGGTGATGATGTTACTTGTCATCTTTTAAATATTTAGTTGTCTGTGCTGCCGGCACATGTTCAACTGCACTTTGCAGTGGGGAGGACTAATCACTTTTAAACAGACTGCTGACCAGGATGGCCCATGAGTATTAATGTTTTTTCAGGGTATCTGAAGGTTTCAGATAGACCTGCTTAAGACTGTTTAAAGACAATTTTAATTGGGAGTGGGTAAATAAATCAATCCTCAGACTTAAACACACACCTGACTAGATGCTACTCGGATGCTAAATGTGTGGACTTAAGCACTCAGAGCTAGATAAGGCACTCACCTGTAAACTGCAGCTGGAACAATTAAGCGATATCATACGAGAGGGGGTGCTGTTATACTGAATATCAGCACGGCTGTGATTTGGTCGAAGATTATCACAGCTGTGCTGATATACAAAATAACAGCACTCCCAGCTGTGTGATATTGCTTTTATACAGCAGTTCTACAAACAAAGCCATTCATCAAATAACGATAATATGACACAACAGAATATGATTTAGTTATTTAATCAATTTTCTGCAGCTCCAACACAAATACTTCTGTCATAATTCAAGTTTCAACTGAATTGAACATGAATGATATCCCGACCACATGCTAGCCTGCCTGGAGGTTTCCACGGCAGTAACGTTATCCGCTCATAGTACTTTGTTGCCCAGAAAGTTGCCTATAAAGCAGTGCTTCCTAAATCTAATCTTAACCACGACCACAGTCTAGAAGGCAGCACTGCCACAGTGGTGTTAAAAAACGCAGAAAGCGGTTGTATCCAGGCTTCTTTCCTCCCCCTTGTGCTCTTCTGACCACCATTCATAATTTAATCCAATGTTGATTTTGGAAACATGTCCATCTTTGTGCCGTCGCGGTGCAAATTTAGTTACAATGTATCACAGCAGTCAATGTAAATAATACAAAACACTTGTAAAGTGGAATGATAGAGAAGAGTAAAACATTAGAGTCCTGTTGTACGGAATGTCAGCACTCATGGAGTGCCTCTTGTCCAATCAAATCACTTGGTCAAATCGAACTGTTGTAGAATTAGTAAATTAATTAATTTAAAGTTAATAGACAGAACATTAATCAATTATCAAGTAATTATCAAGTCATTTATCAAGTAAAAATACCAAACATTTTGCACTCTGCACAGCAGAGTCTTTTTTAGGCAGGCGCATAGAAACAAAAGCAGAGGAAATGCAGTAAAAAGGTAATCCAACACAATGTTGTAAACTGCAACACGTAATTTATCAAATAATCAACAAATCATCAGTTGTTTTAAAGTCTCAACGATGTGACATCCAGCCCTTTTTTCCCAGTAAATGACATGTTGCCCTGTGTCAATTTATGACTGTTTGATTGTTTTATAGCACTGTCAATCATGTATGCCTGAAAAAGGCCTCTGACTGAAATGTTGCAGTTCTTTAATATAAAACAAAAATCGCAAAATTTTCCAGATTATAGCAGTGTTCAAAACTACCTCTGTTCTAGATATCATTATAAAATAATCTTTTTTTTTTTTTTTTTGGCTGCTTGTCAGATTTAGGAAGCAACGTTGGCCTCTGTTAATATGTGAGACATTTTCCATTAGTTTTAACATTTTATATATGAATGATTATGAATGATCAATAGATTAATTGAAAAAAAATTGACAAATTAACAAAAATAGAAATATTTATTAGTTGCAGCCCTACTGTCCTACAGCCCTACTGCTAGACTGCTATCTTGTGTTCCACCATGCAAGTTGATATACAAGTTGATAGTTGATATATAAGAAAGAAATCTGGAGCACAACAGGAAAATTGACACCACTTTAATGCTTTTAAGCCCTCAAGTGCATATATTTTAAGACTTCCAGACTTTTAAAGAATCTGCAGATATCCCATCGTTTCTGGCTACTTCTATCACTAATGAAAAAAGGGTTATGTTAGGAATATCCAAATGGCTCGGAACACACCTGAATTTTCACACATCGGTACTCTACTCTCCCACCTCCTCCTCGTTCTATATGAGTTTATGCGAGTGTGTGTGTGTGTCTGTATGTGTGTAAGACTGCTTCCCACCCAGGGAGGCTGATGAGAGCAGCTAAAGGGTGTTTATGAGACTGTTAGCCAGGAGAGGATGCCGCCCTGCAGCTCTCGCCCAAATAAAAGAGCCATTTATTACATCCAACATGACCCTCTCATTACACACAAATAGGAATTAATGAGCGCTATATTGGGCGCTCCCAGTGGAGCGAGGCGGGGCCCACTAAAGGACTTGCGTTAATTACACTGTCCTACATCTCACCCATTTAACACCGCCCACCGGATTGCTCTATCTGCAGGGGAAGGGTAGGGAGGTGGGAAATATTTCACTACCTGAAATTATAGCCCCTCTGAGCTTCGACACTGTTGTGTGGCCTGGAAAGTTACTCTACTGTTTGTGAAAGTAAAAGTAAAGGCCACTCCTACCTTCCTATCAGCTCTTGTGCTCTGACCCTTTCTTCTAATGTGGGTCTCAAGGAGGTTAAAAAAAAAAAAAAGAGAACGAAAAGAAAACAAACTCCTAGTTGATATGTGTGTGATATTGGCTATTAAGGAGATGTTTAAAAAGAAATGTCTTAAATATCGCAGTGTGACTCTCAGATACTAGGTTATTTTTCCTCCTCGATGTTTTGACTACCTTGAGACATTGCACTGGAGAGAATGTGCTTTACCAGAAAACACACACATCAGGTTTGATCTCGGTTGGGTTATCCCCTTCATACATGCCTTATTTTGAAAGGTTTGCAGACAGACAAACAAAGCTTGGAACTTCGCAGCATGCTCCTAGGACTTGTACTTCCTCCCCACTGTACTCACATCCCCCTGTCTACAGCAACAGTTTTTTTTTTTTCACTTCTGTTCTCTCCCATTCACCTCCTCTCTCGCTCTCTGATTCCAACTTAAATCCTACCATTATCTGTCTCTTCCCTTCACCCCTGGCGAGTGTCTCATTCTCCTTCCCCCTTTGCCTCCTCCCCCTCTCCTGCCTCCTCAACCACCAAAAAACTCCACAATTATCGCCAACATCTTCTCCCATAATTCTCCTTTTTCTTTGCGATTCTTCAAGCGAATCAGACAATTTTACAGTGTCTTCAGTCAGGATCGCCCCATTCTCCCCGCTCATTGTTCTCGACGAAGGCTTTATGCTCTTAAGAACCTGAACACAATGGCTCCTCCGATGACTTTGGAGAATTAGAGGAGGTGGGGTGGTTGGCGGTGTCACTGTGGTGAGGGTGCGGAGCAGTTGTTTTCTGCACTAGTTGCAACCTTTCAACAAAGCGTACCTTCACCTTAATCGTATCCTTAATCACACTAGAGGCCTTAAGCTTATCCCTCCCCTCACCTTACACCAAGATAAAAAGTATCATTTGGGATCACTGATGGTAAAAAATTGGTTAAAAATATGGCATTTTTTTGCTTGACTTGCCTGGGAACAAAACTTGTATGAGGAATGGAAGTTCCTTTTAGTAGTCAATTAATTAATTCATTTATTTATTGTTGTTTGTTAAGCTGCGATCGTAGAGCTAACCTTGGTTCAAGTTTCAAAGTTTCAAATAATGGCTTCTTTTACAGATTTTGTTTTCTCTTTTTTCAGTTTTACCCAATACAAGATTTTAAAAAATAATAATAATACAAAAATACAAAAAAGGGGCTTACATCACCTGAAAACAGTGTGATGACTTAACTTACGGCAAAATGTGACTTGATTTCAGCAAAAATAAATAAATGAATAAAAAATACATATGTGTGCATTTTAAAATGCCCACGAATAAGCTTACCTGCATCAAACAGATCATTTGTTTAAGTATTCTTTTCATACATTTCATACACACTAGAAGATTAACATTTCACAAATAAAACTGCAAAATTGGTCAAGCTGAGTAATACTTAGTTTTGGTATTATTAGTAACCAAACAACATGGTTGTTGTGTCATTCTAATTTATTTTTCTCCGCCATATTGACACTGAGAGTAAACAATTATACTTATATCAAAGAACTGGAATAATTACATGTCAAGTGCTGGTTAGTGGTAATGTCTCTAGTCAGCTAGAGGAGGGCTGGGCTTTGCTAGGAGATGCTCAGAAATCTCCCTTTCATCTTTTTCACTTTCTCCCCCATCAAGGCACTTTTCAACAAACACAAGCACACACACAGACACACACACACACACATCTCTCTCTCTGTTGGTATGACACAGGAAGAAGCTAGGCCCTGCAGCCAGCCCCGTCGTCCGCGCTGAATGCGATTAGGCTGAGCAGTGATTAATCTGGGCTGCCCCATAATTCCTCTTTACCACTTTAATGGATGTTATCTCCCCTCCTCTGAAGGTTTATCTTGCTGATCGAGGCCAAGGATGAGGAGAGGAAGAGGAGGAGGAGGAGGAGGAAGAAGAGGAGGAGGCTAGGGTAGGGGAAGAAATCCAACCAAATAAATGCAGAGGTAAGTAAGGGAATGAATAAGTAAGTAAATAAGTAAGTAAATAAATGCGTGGATTGAGGGAGCTGCTAAGCGGATAAGACAGATCAGTCTCTGTAAAGGGCTCATTTGTTTTCTAAGAAAACGAGACGAGCCGCCTTCAAAGCCAGCCGATACAGTAGAAACACTGTCAACATCACAATTCACAGACAATCAAGATGAATTATCCAAACTGCTGTCAATAACCACCCCTACCCCCCTAAACCATTATAAAATGAGGTGTATTAACTGACAGTTCAGGATAAAAAGAGAATCAAGTGAGTGTTTTTGATGAGCTCATTCTTTCAGTGTTTTGAAACAATGCCTCCGTTACATTTTAGGTCTTCGTGTTGGGACATGAACCGCAAGAACAACATTTTACAAATGATGAAGAAGTTCCACTCATACATTCCATATTTGGTCATCCGCAGCCCTAAACCAGTTGGCTCAGGCCTAAGTCTATTGTGGGAATAGAAACGCCATGGCGCTCCCCATCTTTGCTCTCAGGACAATGAGTTATATCCTGTTATTGCAAAAAAAAAAACATGATATAACACGTGACACACAGGTTTTAAATCATTTTAAATGAGAAGTCACTTCATAAGGAAATGTTTTAAAATAGAAAAGATGAGTAAGCGGTGTTAGGTATTGTTCAGAAATATTAAGCAATCAAAACACAAAACAGTTCACAGTAACACTGAGTACCACAGAGTAAAACAGAGCACATTACGACAGAGCAATTGCCATTAGCTGCCACTAGCAGCCATTAGCTGGCTGTGTACGTTTGTGAAGCCATTGCACCAAGTCAGGTCTGACTTTTTACTGCTTGTCCACTAAACTAACTGAACTCTATCTGCAAGAGGAACTGTTTAGAAAAGTAATTTTACCCCGTTTTCAGCCACTGCAGGTTACAAGGAATGACCTGGTAACTGCAGTAGGTGCAGCGGGTTGAGAGACACCAGCATTTTGCATTACTTTAACAAAAAACAACCCCACAGGTCATCTGTACGTTTGCATATCATTTGTAGCAGCTTATTATGAGCTTTTGTTATATTTTAAAGTTAAGCAGCCTCTAGTAGTACTGTAACTAATGGCACTGTGGTATAGTATTAAAGTCAGTGTAAGGAGGCTGGTAGGGTGGTGGATGGGTCAATCAATATGACTTTCACTCAGCTGACCCGGGCTGAATCCAAGAGAGAGCCGTGTTTGCCTTTTTAGCAAATATCAGAAAAGGTTAGCTAACGTTTCCTAACTTTAATGCTGACCTTATGGGTTGGAGGATTTCTTAAAAGTTAAAATTCAAATGCTGCTATGTAACATTCAAGAAAGTCTGCACTGTTAATCCAGGACCGGTGCAAAATAAATGCCTGCAAGGAAGCACTCTGCTACCAATATAAACTTAATACAGTGTAAATTTTTCAACTGGAAAGCACAAGCAAGTGCGCTACAACATTACCAACTGACATTTTATTGCAGCACAGAAAACAATATGGAAGAAAACAAGGACCTTCATAGATCAATGAATATTTTCAGCTACTTGGGGAGTTAGAGTACGATGGCTGTAGATGCATGTATGTGTGTTTATATGCGTGTTTAGGACCCCGTGTGTGTACATGCATGCACCTGTGTTTATGTATACATATATGCACGCAAAGTGAAAGGGTTAAACTCATACCTAGCTCTCTTTTCCTGCACAGGCTTAAAGCAAAGTTGTGTTGAGATCCTGTCGCAGACAAACCTCTGTGGGATTCCATTCACTACCACTGTGTGTCTTTAGGTACAAAGCTACGGGCTGCATTGGCTCCAGGTAACATAAACGCTCCCTTCAAGCCACCACGTATCTGCCCATGAAAATTCTCTAAAGGGGTTTAAGCATTTACCCAGAACACTATCAGGCGCTGCCGAAAATTCAGCTTACCCTGTTGAATAGGGACTTCAAAGAGAATTGCAAATACCTTTGCACCGGGACTTACGCTACATTTTCTCCCCTCTCTCTCTCTCTCTCCTTCTCTTCCTGCTTCTTTTCATTTTATATTTCCAAACACAAGCTGCCGCGTGATGTAAAATGTATTATCAGCCATATATTTCCTCTTTAAATGAATAATAACAATAATCTTTGAGTAATTTCTTTTTTTATACAGCTCCGTCTAAATAGGGCAAAGCAAGCAAGCTAATATAGAGCCGCGGGTAAACAAGGCTGTGCAATAATGAACGTGTGGATTAGGCCTCTAGTCTATGTTGTGCGATAAGGAAAAACAGCTGCTACTATGCAGGTAACAGCACGAATTGACTGTCAATGAAGGATAAACTACTGTGCAGCTGCACATTCACTTCCTTCATACACACTGTGGACACACCACACTCACAAAGAGAAATACACGCACATCAAGACACACAGACAGACACGCAGACACAAACACATGCAAACAAATGTGAAAACACACACAACTGCAAACACACACACACACACAAGGACATACATACTCAATGACACACATTATGCACACACGTAAATTGATAAGAGCCGTACTGAACTGTAATATAGTACTTGCATAAGCCTATAAGCCCAGTATACAGCTTAAAATGCAGAACAAAATGAAGCAGAAGCACATTGTGATTTAATGTAAGAGATAATAAATGGCTTAATAATATGCAATAAAAATGCTCTTTAAACATTTTACTGGTTAGTTCACACTTATAATTAATCTGGGCTCCATGTGTGCATATAAAGCTTTGCCCTAGTATACAAGTACAACGGAGCAAAAAGAGAAAAATTACTGCTGGTAAACATCTGCAACACGATTCAGCTTTGGCCTGCAGCTTTCTAAATATCCCGCTTTTTCCCGTTGCTGGACCAGCATGGCAAGCTCTCCAAATAATACATTTAAAAAAATTGCTCCCTGAAATTATTTACGGTGAAACGCACAACAGAAAACCATAACATTTATAATGTTTTACAAAGCCATCAAATAAGTGGAGAGGGGATTAATTGCCCCGGCCCGACCTTAAAATAATTATATGAGCGGTGCAACTCTAAACTCCAATGAAATTGATACACTTTGATAATTAGATTCTTGGCACTGACCCGTTGAAGTCAATAAAGGTTATTAAGGCCAATTGCTGTCTAAACGCATTACGGGCAGGGTAAACTGTCCGTCGGAGGCCCCTGCTACTCCAGCGCCAATATGATAATCCATTCTCCGTCCTGGGGGTTTCTCCCCTCGCGCCTGTGTCTGCACTCTGCCATACAAAACCAGATTGGATTCGCTTAACCTTTCCAGGACTTTGATCAAATGAGCTCACACAGCAATAACATTTACATTGACCCTCCTCCCCCCCTCCACCCAACCCCTTCTCTCTCTCTCTCTCTCTATCTCCTGTCCCTCTCTCCACGTCCCTGG
>OMLB01014946.1:0-22013 GCA_900302555.1 Myripristis jacobus
ATCATATAATTTTCTTTAAACAGTACTTATTTGTTGGTCAGTGTCAAGCCTGCAGAGCATTTATGATGGCCAGCTCTGCACTAGGGGAGCCACCTGGCTCTCTGTCTGTCCTTGACGTCACCAAGCATCGTTCCTCTCGTCTCCCTGATGTCTGAAAGTTTTACCGCCTTCATAATGCAAGGTGTTTTACCTTTGTGTGGGCAGAAGATGATGACTTTGAAAAGCTTTATTGCACCATAAAGTGCAAGAGTGTTTGAACTTGGAACACTCCTCTGCTCTCAAGATGAGGTCTTTATTAGGGAATTTAAAATGAGAGCAAATTTAGTCAACAAAAGATCCACATTTACAAGCACACAGTAGCTAATTTTCAGGTAACTTGAATCTTTCCAGTACTAGAGACGAAACCAGGGTGAGTAAGAATGAGTAAGTATGGCACCTTGTATTTTTACAGCCGTCACAGACTCACCATCAAAGAACATTTGGCTGATGAAGTAAGCTTTTTAATTAAAATTTTCATTTTGAACTGGAGAGCATTCAGCTTATTATTTGGAATCATAGTACATATGATATGAGGCAAATGATGATGAAGAACAGCATTTTTAGTGTCACTACAATTACATCAGTATCTCAATATTCAGAAGACAATCACTCTGAGTTAGTGGCCAAAGCAGATTGAAGATTGAAAATTGAAAATTGGGCCATGACTTGACTGCAAATGGAGTGTGATATGAAGCTGAGATTAAAGACTTTCATATTGTCAACCAGTCTGCCCAAACTGTTCTCATAATCTACACTGTGGTGTGGTGCTGTGTGAAATACATGGATGGATGTGTGTCAGGCACTGGGGTAACACGCAGGTTTAACTGGCCATGCTTCAGGTTGTACAAGATGACTTCAGCAGGGGGGCAGGGAAAAGTGTGCAGCTCCCCTGTGCCTGTGCACTGACTCATACTTAATGCAGCTAACCAGCTATTCTCCATTTGAAGTGATGGCTGGGTAGATTATCTCAAAAGGAGATATTAACGGTCCTGTAATGCTAATGGGTCACTAACCCCATGCTAATTGTTTTTATTTGACCGTACAATCCAAGTTTGTACTGAGCACTTTGAGACAACACCTGTATTCAGTACCTCTAACCAACAAAATATCTATTAACAAACACACGCAATAATGTAAAACTGTCCCTTTTCTTCTAAAATGTGAAATAAATCAGACAGATCAATTAGAATTACTTAAACATTATTTTCCTATTAAAAATAAAACTTGTTGAGAAAAAAGTAGCAATTAATAGGATTCTGTTAAATCACCACAGCGTTAGATCTTTCTCTAGAGAATCCAAAATGCTTCGATTCGAGGCATTTCATATCGATTCAGGCCGAGGTCAGACAGTTAAATTGGGAGAAGTGATTACCAATGCATCAAATCAATGAATGAATCATTACACCCCAAGTAAAGGTACCATCCACGTACTTATGGATGGTAACACATGCACGTGCGTCCTTGATGAAGACTTAGTAGGTTGCCATTTATTGATCCTTTCTTTAATCTATTAGTCAGTTTCCTGATGACGTTTTAGGCATTTAGGATTTTCTTTGGCGCATTAGGCTTTTGTAGGCGGACACATACTGAAGGTGGAAAATGGCCAGTCACACCTGAAAATGATTAAAACCTACTCCATTTATTAGGACAGGGCTTATGGCTGTGACTGTAGTTTATTATGTAATAGGTATTTTAACTGAGAAATTATGATGAAACATTCTTAATTGGTTAAACCCTTGCCAAGGGCCTTCTACCACAGGCAAGTAATGGGATTTGATTTCAGCAATATGGTGATATTTACATTTTCTTGCTATTTTTTGGACTTTTCCCAGTAGGAAATTACATTCCCTCACACATTATTTCTTTCACAGCTATATCACACCTGGTTGGCCCACGTCCTCTGCAAATAGCAAGACTGCTGGACTAATTCTCCTGTGTCTCTGTTTGAACCCATTCAGGTTGACTGTAATACACTTCTTAGATGAGGGCTCTCTACTTGAAAATGGATGGATGGACAGAGCAGCAGCCAACTGGACACAGAGCCAAATTGTCTCCGGAGATTTGGAGAGAGAAAGGCAGCATTGTTGCTCGCTCTCTCCTCTCACAGTGGCCGGCTCTGGGTCTGTTCCACGGCTGGATGCTGTGCTATTCACTTCCCTGTCGCCACATGTCTAACACTCGGCAGTGACATAGTGTTTTAATAAAGTATTATAAGCAAGGGATTTTTCAGGGAGGGAAAAAAAACAACTCCTTGACATTAAAGTTAATGTAACGTTGCAATTTCATATCAAATGCTATTCCCCAGTTAAGTAAATTAGCCTTAAGGTATTTGTGGGCTTAAAGGATGCTTATTTCAACCTGGGCCTTTTATCTGATGATGATGTTGTTTGAATTCCATCACTTTCTTCATGTGGAGCTTTTGTGTTTCCACACAGAGGGCCAATCAGTGCTGTCCCACAGCTGAATAAAAAAAAAATAATTAAAACACATCCTTTCAACACTGACATTGCGTTAAATAGCTGGGACTGATTATAATTACCACAACATTTCATTTTTATCAGTTCGTTTGATAATTTTTTACTTTTTTTTTTTTTTTGCATTGCTCACAAAAAAGGGGAACAAGATTTTGTTGCTTCAGTTTGAATGTGTTCTTTACGTTTAATACTCAATGAAATGTTCGTATCATTTTTATTTATGAATTTAAAATCAACTGTAAAAGAACAGCAAGGGTTCCCAGACGCTGCTTTCACCAGACCGTGCACAGTCTGGGCCCAGTCAGAGGGGTCGAGCGGACATTTACCCATTTGCCCAGACAATATTTTTCCTATTGTGCGAGGGTATTTATTGATTTAAGAAGCTGAACATGTTCATGACTAGAGCAGGGTTAATCATAAGTCTCTGTATCACTGCAAACAGATGGAAGTTTTATTGTGTGGGCTGTGTAAGTGTACAGGTTTTGAAGTGGCTACATTATCATCAAACCTACACGATGGAAACAAAATGCTTAGTAAAGCAATCATTTATTTCTGTCTGTGAGTGAGTCTGTGTGTGTGTTTACGTTATTTTCACAGGGATTTTTTTCCCCATGTTGTTAGAAGTGACAAGTTCTATGAGTGTCTGTTTTTTTGTTTTTTTGGTGTTTTTTTTTTTGCCTCTATAAACACTAAGTAGCCTCACAGTGGAGGCCTGGAGGCAGTGTGGTGCTTACTATGCTTGTGGAGTACATGTAAGATTATTCCCCTCAATAGAAGAGGTACTGTAGCTAAGCTATTTATTGTAGTCTGATCTTCTGCCTTTTGTTGTGTTACACAATGCCAGAGGAAAATAGTGAGGACATATTGTAGGGATGTTTTCATTGCACAATTGTAAGTTAATTAATTATAGTAGTGACTGACATCTGTGTATAAAATGTGTTTGATTTACATGCTTTTTTTGGCACTTAAACTCCAGGTGCCTTGGTTTACCATTCCCCCAAGCCAATAAGTAATTTTGAAAAATGTCAGCTCTGGAATAAGCTTTGTAGAAAACCATACTCGCAACTCAATAAGATCACCACAAGAATAACACATTTGCTCAAATATTACACATTTTTCTTCCTTCTTTTTATTCTGACTTTTTATTCTCACTATATTCAGTTGGCTAAGTTAGGTTTGTTTACAGTATCTCAGTTTGTTACTTAGTGCACAGAACTTACTGTGCTCACTTGAATTTAGCTGCACAGCCCTGATACGAGCGTGAATGCTCCACCTGAGGAGTGGAATCACACAGAATTCGACGTCTGCAGTCGTTATCAGTCAGTTCAGTGTTGAATGCAATAATGAAGAGGCATGAAAAATATAATATTGTTGCTGAATGATGTTGATAAAGCCACATAACATTCAGGTTATCCAGGTTTGAGCTCATGCACATCTGTTCATGGTCTACTTGTGCAGAAGCTCATCCTGGAGAAAATATCAAATGCAGCAATTTGTGCAAGTTTCAGACAATGGATAATTGGACTTTGGATGTAAAAGGTCCCATTGCATTGTGAGTGTTATTGTGCTGGAAGGATGTGTTATAATTACTTTTTGGATTCAACTGTTGGAGATTACCAATTGCTCCTGTGTGTGCGTTTGTGTGTGTGTGTGTTTGATAGCAGCACTCCTGGCAGCTTGTAGGTATGAATGCTCTCCAGGAATTTATGAATTTTTCAATACAATCAATCATTATGATGGCAAACACTAAGAAAATAAGGCTCGTGCTGAAAACTGCCAGTATCATCCTTTAAGCTTCATCTTTTATTAAACAGCCAAAACACCACTTATTGAAAGAGCTGTTCAAGATACATTAATTGAAAAGTAAAATTATGACAGCAGTTTTGACATTGACCCTGTCATGGGAATAATTAATAGGGGGATAAAATCCCATAAATTAAAACAGTGACAAGGTGGTTGTGAATGGTGGAGTTTCAGCGTGGCACACACACCGAAATGAGAGTGTGAACATGTGGATCGTCACACACACACTTGTCAACGCTGGCAACCTGCTCATCCATGAGTCTGTTGCTGTGGTTGCTGCTGCTGTTGGCGGTGTGCACTGCCTGGCTGGTGACCATTTAACTGTCTATTCTTGTCAATGTGCAGAATATTAATGATGTCAACATCCAAAAGAAACTATCAAAATAAAATGATCATGTTGGCTAACCTGATGGTAATTCATTAAAAAGATGGTGATCAGATCAGAAAATCTTAAAATAACTAAATCAATAATAAAAGATCCCTTTATTAGCTAATGATGGAAATAACTCTGACTGAACATTTAAACTCATTTTATTTAATATCACCAGATCCCACGGATATTGTTATATTTTTAACTCGGTGTTCTTTTTTTCTATTCAGCTTGTTCTTCACTGGCATTAAAATAAATTAAAAAGTTACTGCCCCCACCCCACACACACACACTCACACACACACACACACACACACACACACACACACACACACACACACACACACACACACACACACACACATACACACACACACACACACACACACACACACACACACACACACACACACAAGACTATGAGCAAGTCTCTCGAAGAGTTTTAAGGACAAATATTCTCAGAGGCTATGCATGGCTTTGCTCCACAGACAATGAATGGAGGGCTGACCGTGCAAACTCATTGTCAGATTGACGCTGAACGAAATCCTGCAGGGCCCCCCCCAAAAGTTCAAGACCGGCCCTGTGTGGGGTGACATTTCTCACAGCAGTGATCCATGATAGCGATCTGTTGGGCTTTGGGTGGGGAGGGTGAGGTGCCCTGTGAAGCAAGACCTTCTGGGTGCTTTGTGACCTGAACACGTCGTCCTGATAAACTATCCGGGGCTCCGCTGGACCGTCTACACTCAGCAGAGGTGAGGGACAGTGGAGAGATGGCCTCGTTACCATCATTCATCACCAACTGGCTCTTCTGCAATCCATATTTGTGTGACACACATGATTCTTCATGGATTGCATCATATTTTAATTTCTTCTGTGAATTCCATATGATGAAAATTATACAGCGGCCACCCTTGAAATCTCAATAGCCACGTTAGCGGACTCAGAGAAAAAAAATAGGTTGCAGTTACCTTAACGGGAAACAATAGAGTGTAAGGAGCTTAGCGCATTCAGAAAATATATTGGTTAGATGTAGGCTCTGATACAGTCAGTGAGAATACACAGTGCCGTTTACTCAGCTGGTGTGATCAACAGAGGACAGTCACATTACCAGGACAGCTCATATTGATGACTGATTGCTCATGAACCAACATTTTAAAGATTTAGTTATGCAGCTACAGCCACCATTGTTCATTTAGAGGCAATTTCAAGTGTATAATTTGAATTGCATTATGGTCGTACCTTGAGGCAAAATGGAATAGCAAAAAGAGCAAAACCTTGTTAAAATCCAACATTTTGTTAGCAGGGAGCAGAAAACAGTAAGGGGCCAAAGAGGTTCGTAATAGTCTATGCTTTTGAAGCACCAGAAAGAAAAAGAAAAAAATTCACAGCACCAGTAGAAAACTGAAGTTATTGGAAAGTACTGGTGAGGTTGTTGGAGATTTCAGTCACTGCCCTCAGCAGCCCACTAATCTTTAATCTTTTTTTTGGGATACAGATTTTGAAAGTTGTTACAAAACAAACAAACAAGCAAACACATAAATAAATAAAAACAAAATACCATTTTTTTCCTCAAGGAGAGTAAAGTTCAGTTCACCCAGGAATTTAGGTGAAAAACCTAGAGAGACACTGAGTTGGAGGAAAAATCTCATGTTTTATTATGTCAGCATGTTTGAACCAAAGGTGCCCAGGTGCAAAAAAAAAAAAAAAAGTTGAACTCACAAAAATAACACAAAACAGCAGACTTTTGACACTTCATTTGTCATATTCAGTGCCGCCAAGCAAAGCAAGGGATCACACTTATACATTATAGCACATTTTGTCAAGTCACAGGATTGGTTATGTGTCACTGTACAGGCAAAAACTAGTGACAAATCTTGTCCTGACAGGTTCATGTCTAACTTTATGTCCTGTCAGGCTCGTGTGTAGCTTCATGTGTTGACCGGTGAGTTGAGACATGAATAGAAAGTTTAAATATAGGGCAAGATGTCCTCAGAGACAGTTGAGTGGTTGAATCCAGCACCTCTGGAGCTGTAAGCTGCTGCTGGCCTGGGATCAAATCCCATCAGAGTTTACCTCAGTGTTTCAGGCTCTGCTTTCTGTCTGCTTAAATAGAAAATACTCAAGGTCGGTGTGTCCACTTGACCAAGTATAAAACACATGACAGTGCTGATCCCATGGGTAGCAAGTGTATGACTAATGTGATTTCACAGTAAATTATGTTCAAATATGCAGCATACGTTATTGGGGAAAAAAAGAGAACCTCTTAAAGTGAGAATATTTGCGTCATTGTGATACACCTGGAAACCAGAGGAGACACTGAAACCTTTCCTTACATGAAATGTGCAGGCAAATGAGAGGGTGAATTAGTTTCAGGTGAAATCACTTTTCACCGCCTTTAATTTATCACACAGGAAGCATAACTCTGAGTCATCTATCTCTCTTTTCCATAGCATAAAGAGCAAAGGGGCTATTACCAGCTAAAAGGACATTACCACTCTATGAATATGATGAATATCGCATAGCTTGTTTAAAAAAAGGCCTTTTAGGGGGTAATTGTTCCAATAACTGAGCTACTTAAATCTGGGAAATGTCCATTCAGGGCAGTCGATGTGGCAAGAGCCCACACTGCTAATGCATTAATTATTACCTCACCACACACAATGCTCATTGTTTCCATTTGTTGTGCAGCATTACCCTGTTGCACAACAAATGGAGAGTGTCAATTTTGCTGCATTTTAAAAGATAATAATTAACTCTGTCATCGACGCTGTGGGTGTGCAGGCCACTGCTGATGAGCAGACAATAAATGACTGCCTCGATGTTTCAGCCAAAACATCAAGGAAATAATAGCGATATGAAACACCCCTTAAACATATGATGTATGTGCATCAGTAATTTACAGTTACTGTTACTGTTTACTGTTTTATAACTGCCAATATGAGCTTATAGTTATGTAGAGCACTCAAAGCTTCACCAGATGATACATTTGACACTTTTGCTGGTGCAAATGAAAACCCAAACATCAAATTTCCAGCATCTGATTTTTTCACATGGCAAGACACGATTTGTTTGTGTTGCCGTGTCTGTCTCTGAAGGGCCCTCTCTTGACACCGAGCATAAAAACAACCTGTAGTGGATATTAGTCACCTGTGTTAAGTACGGTGCACATCTCTCAGCAGATGGCCCACATGGGTATAAATCAGCAGGATTGTCCCTCTTCCCCAGCCCACTCTTACCTCATGTGTAACCCACTCACCAAACTGAAGGAGTGAAAACAGAAGACAGATCTTGGGGAACGTGAGTACATGCCCTATACTGCAGGGATGGATCATTTAAGAAAGGCGCACAATGCTGAGTCATGCCCCTTTTTTTTAGGCACATATGGTACCTATGGTGGGAATTTTTGATGCACCATTGCTTTTCCACTCACTCTCTGCCCACTGTGTCGCCTTCTGCAGACCTGTTAAATACAAATCCCAGTTTGCACACCATACATTCTGTACAATGTGAGCTTTCAATGTGGATGGAGTGCAAGTCTGAAAAAATGAGCATCAAACATTTAAAGTAACAGCTGGCAAACCAGTCATGCAATTCCTATATTTTTAAATATTTAACCCCCAAAAGTTTTTGCTATGAAAAAAATAGCACCATACAGGGATAACATACAGAAGCATTGAAAGGATTTTCTATTTCTATTCAGGAGAAGAGAAATATGCTGAATGCTTTATTTTTAATATAGCATTATGTCATACACATACACAGTGTGTGTGTGTGTGTGTGTGTGTGTCTTAATATGTATGATTGATGTTGTTATGACATTATGTATATTGCTGTAACTCAGTTTTATCTATTATTATTTTCACACTTTGATTAGTTTGTGTGTGTATGTATATATACATATATATACACACACATATATATGTATATATATATAAAGCAGGAAACATTATATAGGGGTAAGTCTTCCCTTTCAAATATTGAGGAAATATTCAAACACTGAAAAACTGCTAATTATGTCTGAATTATTGCATTCATGTGAATTATGCAAATGCACAAAGAGAATTTTTCGATGAAATTCTGTGAGAAAGTGGTGTATGCCTCCTTGTCTGGTAAAAATATTAACAGGATAGATCATGCAGTCTGTGGTGGGTATGCTGCAACGCTACAATAAAACACTTTCTTAAGGACCACTGAAGGATTGCTCAGTCCAGAAAATGAACCAAGCCCAATAAGGGGTTGAAATGCTGCTGTTGCAGTTACACACCAGGGGAGAATCATTTCAGTTTGCAGATATTTTCTTTCGTTTTTATGGATTCACGATGCCAAGCAAGTTGTAAAGTCTTACTCCAAGATTTCCAGTGCCCTAAAACATATGAGACAATGTGGTCGTCACATGGGCACCAACACTGCAATGGTTCATGTGGAGCAACTGAGGAAAGATCATTCCCAAGAGCTCTACTGGGCTCTGTGTGTTCATTGTCTTCCCAATTATACCAAATACAAACCTACTAGAGTCTCTTAAAGACGCCAAGCTGAAGATGAATTGATGAGATGATTCACTGTTTATATTGTTTACTAACTCATAATTTTTTACAGTAAAAATTCACTCACATCCTTCGATCATTTCGTGGCACAGCTATTGTTTATGTGATTATTTGCCTGTTAATTTTGTGTTCATATTTCCTTTAGTTACTTCGTTTCATCTAATTAATTGATGTATAACACTATTGTTCCTCATGGTTTACTGTAAGCACTTTATGACATTTGTTTTTTTTTCAGTAAAGCTCTGTGTATAAAGTTGATTACACTGGCAGTTATTGTGTATAAGTTGAAAAGCAGTTCAGCAGCCCAGAGGCAGTTCTGTGGCAGGTCTTGTGATGAAAACACACGGTTTGCAAGCCCCACAGTGGAAGAACTCAATGGAGCTCTCCTGTCCCATTCACAGTAGAATGAAGCCAAAAACACAGATTGTTTGTACAGTCACCTCCAGGTTAATTAACACATGGAGAAGGAACCGTCTCCCCAAACTGTCTGAGTTTAGCTCACAGAGTGGTCGCCTGCCAAAAGCTGCTGCAGGTGGCCCAACCAATGAACACAAACAAATCCTTCCTTTGTAGGTTATCTTAATTGTATATCCCCATTCCAGCAGAACATACCAACACCAAATGCAGCAAGCAGGTGGGTGTGTGGATGCCATGGCATGCCTATAGCATCACACCAGAATATCATGGCAGTCTTGGTCATAATTACAGCTTTATGTATTTGTTTGTCTCTCTGTTTTTGAGGAGTCTCTATCTTTATAAATGTAGGCTTGACAGTGTGCCCAGACAGCTGCTGAAGTGTGGCTTCTGCTCAGATAAACACAACCATGCCCATTCAGTGTTTGACTTTATACATCTTTTTCAAAAAACAAGTATTTACTGCTTATTTACTGGGGAAGGTTTGATGTGCTTTCTTTCTTTTACTATTAACTTATCAAGCAACCCGCTGAATCTTATCTGTCTCTGCTCTGTCTTTGACCTCAAGGTCATGTCTCTTTTCTGATGTAGTGCTGTGAACGATGGCCTCTTCTCCATTTGCTACTGATGACTACAGACGCAGTAAATCTTCTGCTGCTGGGGAAGTCCCATAACAGAGCCGGCCAGTCTGCTGGGTATATGAGAGTGCTGCATGTGGACAGCCTAGCAGGGAAGGTTTCTGTCACTATACAGTCAGTTCTTATCATTTCTCTTTTGATGAGAGGACTGGGGGAAGATAATGTCTGAAGGTCGGTTCTCAGCAGCAAGCAGGAACTAGATAAGGAGTTCAGACCCTGAGAAGGGAAACCCTCCACTCCCAACCAACCACAGCTGGATAAATAAAATAGATTTTTTTTTTCTCAAATAAATTATCATGAACACTACTGAACACTGATGTTAAGATAAAAAAAAAAAAAAGTTTATCCAACAATGAGATATCCAACATTTGAAAAATATGACACCTACTCTGAAAAAATAGAAGATTAGTCATGTGGAAGTATATGAATATTACTGGGATTATCAGCTATCCTCAGGGATGTGCGCTGGGTTGGGGAATATTACAGGACAAAATTGTGCATGCAAAAAGTATGTATACTGTTCTGGAGTAATCTTTTCATACTATGAATGACTTGTGGAAGTGATTTCCTAATCAAAGGAGACTTACTGACACATAATAATTTGAAGACATTCAGTTTTAACATTAAACCTGCAGCCAAGAAGCCTCTTGAGGTCTTTACTGCCAAAGTGAAAGCAAAAGAAGTAGATGCCAGTGCCTACTGATCAGGAATTGTGACCCTCCACCATTTGCACAAAATAATGTTCAGGCAAATGTTAAGAGATCCCACAGTCTCTGGGTTGCATGATAAAATTTCTTAATGACGCAGTCTACTTTTGGTATTTTTGGCAGTGTAAATATTGCTTAATTTTCCCCTGCAGAAAAAGCAAGATGATGATGATGTATTTGTATTTAGATCAATAGATAGATAGATCAATAGATAGATAGATGACTACATACTTTTTGAAACATTATAACTTTTTTCTCAAATTCAATTATTTTCCAATACACACTAATGGAAAACAGTTCAGCCCTGTTAAGGTAGGTGATGTCACTCTAACCTTTAGGCATTCCACCCAAGCAACCTGCTTTCAATATGCAAGCACATTTTTATCCCTTTCTATGAACTATGACCCTTTCTAATTAACTGTGCTTCAGTCCGAAAACCTTAAACTAGCTTATTTACTGTTTGTACTGCATATGCCAATAATAAGTTGTGTACATTGTAGTGATGCTTGGATTGCCCCATGACCTGCAGGTCCCACGGGTGAACCATGTGTTTGGGTGGTAATGGGTCAGCAAAATAACGTTATGAATAATTGCAGGCAGGTTGCAGGCTGAAAAGATGAATTTAATAATATACCATATATAAGTATAGGATTTTTTAAATTAGTTCATTTCTTTCACCATACTTTATCCCTCCCAGTATTATGCAACATAGGCAAGTGGGTTGATGCAGAGGCTGATGTGTTTATTATTTGTTTATCAAAATTACAACCATGTCATGTAGCTGCAGATGTTTGAGTTGTTAATGCAGGTGAATCCGGGTGAACTTAGCCGACCTGCACATCTCTAGCACATAGTGTACTAAACAGTAATTGCATACAATGATTGTGCAAGCATTATGGCACCATATTCTCCGCCAAGGTTAAGATAATGTTGCCATGTTTAAAATGTATGTAAATTTTTGCTATGTATTGTCATGTATTAACTTTTAACTGTTAGAACACTGGAAGGTTTTTTTCAGGCGCTAAAGTATTACTAATAGTCATTTGCATTGCATGGATTTACATTGTCAATAGTTATGACAGATGCTGTCATAGGCTGCAATGTATTGTTGTCAGATAATTAATTCTTTAAAACATGTAGACGCTACACACAATGACAAATCCACCGGAACAAATGATTTGTAAAATAGAAAATAAGCCAGTTATTCACTGCTTATTGTATCCATATTCAAAGATGTTGGCTGTTCTCCAGTGATAACAGATAGTGTGAGGAACAATATTATCCCTCCCCTTTTATTTCAATTTGAATTTATTTGAATCACAATGGAATGCATGCCATTTCTAAAGCTATAAAGGACATTTCAAAGCATTTTGATATGTATGTGTTAGCTGCATTTAGTTTGAGTACACAGTTTGACTTCCTATTTAATTATCCTACCATTTTTTGAATGGATGACACTTCAATCAATCTGTCAGTCATGAGCTTTGTATTTGCAGTAACGTGTTTCTGTCCATCATTCACATTTCCTTTTGCTGTGCCACAAATGATTTCAAGCCAGAATTGAATTAAGCTCATCTTATCAGGCTATCATTTCCTTTTAAGCTTTGTTAAAACATTTACACTGTTTTCATTATGACAGCCTCCCTCCATAATGGGAGTGAGTGATCGCACCGCTGGACGAAATTCTAGGAGAAGAAACCTCAGTGCTAATGTAGAGAGTTCTAGACACAATCCCAAGCACACTGAACACATAGGGCCCTATCTTGCGTCAGAGTCCCTAAACACGTTATTTTGGGATTTAGCATTGCGTAAGAGGCGTTCCCCCGCAAAAGTTGTTATCTTGCACACCTGCCTTTATGCCTAAAACACTTGTGCTACCCGTTATATTATGCATAGGCGTGGTTTGGGCATTACGCCAGTCAAACCAATCAGTGTGCCAGGTGTCATTGCCTTTAAGAGCAGGATGCGCTATCCCAAATCCGCAAACCGAAACCTGCGATGGAGAGAGGAAGGTCGCGATTTAGCACTATCTCTGCCATTTTCTCAGGGGTTCAACTGAGGCTAAAGCAAGGTGGCTTTTTATAGGCGAGTTAATTGGGGAGGTGGAGCCGCATGTGCACGTCCACATGTGTCCAAGTGGACGCGCATTGAATGGGATAGTGGGTGGTTCTGAGGACCCGCTATTCGCTTTCCCTAACGTGTGTGGCCAAGATAGCAATTGTAGGGAAAGCGCATGAACACGCTCACGGGCACACCTCCAGGCACAAATAAAGGAGTCGGCATAATGTATAGCGGGTAGTGTGGCCGCAAGATACCGTTTAGGGATAGTGGAAGCTGCTAAATGCGTAATTCATGGGTAGTGGCAACGGGTAGCGCTGTGTGAAAGATAGAGCCCACAGTACAATTTAAAGCTAAATTAAGCAATATTACATGCATTTTTATAGTAGAGTGACCCCTTGCAATGTGAGAGTCATCTCTGTGGTTCCTCTTGCCATCATACAATTTACAGCTACTATGTTGTTGTTTCCTGTTTTAGTTTTCTAAATATCTGTATCAGCCCGAATAAGCTCCTCCTCTGCTCTCCTCTTCACCCCTTTGCTGCTTCAACTTCATCTGAAATGTCTCTGAAATAGCATATTCTGCAGATAAACCTATCATCAGATCAGATGCGCAAGTGCCTCAGTCACTGTGATGACCACTGCAGCGACAGAAAAAGTTACTTCAAAGCATCTTACCTTGTAGCTGAAAGTCTGCAGCTTCGCCACATTTTTAAATTGGAGGTAAGAGATTAAAATAATCCAAGTAATCCAACAAGAGCCTAGTGAAAGTGAAATGTTTCCCTCATTTCCATCCCAAAAATGTATTTCTTGCCTTAATTTTCAGTGTTGTACATGCAATCTACCGTGAACCTGGAGGCAGGACTGACTTGCTTTGTTTACGAATGGAATTTGAGCTCTCAACACCCTCTAGTGGTCAGAAATCACTTACTGCAGGTTGAATGTTAAAGATTGACTCTCCTTAAAAAAAACTATTGAATTACCATCCACTGTGTGGGAGGAAGAACTGGAGTCCAAAAATGCCAGCGGAAACACTTGGTGTTAGACCCCACCCAAAAAGGCCCTAATGCCATCTGTTTATAATGAGAATGGACTGTTCACTTTTGGGATAACGACTCTTGCCTGGCCAGCCTTCACAGGAAAGGCAGCAACCCAAGTGTACAGTGTGTTACCATAACAGAATATATCATTGATTACTGTCTTCTCTAAGGGCAAAGAGCCTCCCTAAACACCTATGGCTAAATAAATAAATGAATAAATAAATAAACTACAAAATGTGCCTAGTAGAGCTCAGACATCCGCTTAGGTGGTCGATCTGTGTTTGCCTTCACTCAGTAGTGCGATACATATATGTTCTGTTAGCTGATATGCACACATTAAATTCAGCTGAACTACACACACTGGTTGTGTTGCACATGCAGTCACCAGATGGATATGAAATGAATGGTGCACTCAGCAGAGCATTAATTCGCCTCCATTCATTCATTTTCTATCATGAAAACTATGGTGATTAAGTACATTTCAAGTCTTTTAAAGAGGGCTTAGAGATTCCTAGAGTGTGACTTGTATGTCATTTCATTCAACACTGCTGAAACAATATTTTTATAGCGGAGTGTTAACACTGAAGTCTTTGGAACTTCCATGTCTAATCCCCTGCATGGTGTGGCAGTTAACCAAACATGGTGCCAAGGTGAATCAGGTGAATTGCAACATGGTTAGCCACATTTCTGTTTATCCTTCTTGTATCTTTTGGCCAATTGGCGTGAAACCTTTCTACAAAAATTTCATGTAAATATGTGTAGAACTTGTTTACAGACAAAATTGGATAGCCTCTGCCAACTTGGTGGAGGTAATAAAGTGCAAAAGTTGTTTTTGGACGAGAAAAAGAAAATGTGAATTGCAGATTCCAGGTCTTGTACCAGGCCTCCATGTCTTACTATAAGTAAGGTACCTTTGTTTTGTCACCCCTCCGGCATTGTCAAATGCTACTTTTTTCCTACTTCATATATTGATGATATCCAATAAGAATAGTTTTATAAAGACCATTAAGATCATTCAATTAAATATTATACTCAGAGGATCTCCCGGTCATTTTTGACTTACATTTCTCTCAGCTCACTAATGTTCAGCACAGTTATAATGCCATAAATACAGCAGTTCCTATTGTGCCATACAGGGTGCATTGGTATTAAACTGTAAATCACATAATCATTGTGATAGTATAACGTCTGAGGCCTAACACATGAAAATGAGAGCTGACCATATCAGAGAGTGAATGTTTTTGAACATTTCAATCAGAAATAGTCATATATAATGTCAATATAATGTCTCTGTAGGCATTGCTTCAGTGAAACTGGTGGCAATATATTTAATATCTCTGTATGGAAATTTGATTGTGTCTTTAGTGGGGTTCAACTACAGAATTAGATCCACTGCTTTGGTTGTGAAGTGTTATGGAGCCGGACAGTGAATTCCAAATGTGCACTGTACACTGCCAGTTGATTGCAGTGACATAAAAAAACATGCTAATGTGCCTTATAGAGCAAATTCTAATTAATAGATATCTCTATATTTGCTTGATTAGTGTTTTGCTGTCATAACAAAGCTATACATTTTAATTTGCTGAACGCATATGTCTATTTTGAATTAATATTTGTAATACATAATCTTGTGCTTTACCTTCTGTGTGAATGTATGAGCATAATGAAGTTTGAAAAAAGCCCTGGGCAGGCAACAACAGGCGATCTCTGAGCAAGTCATGACTGAGTGTGTTTTCAAGCCTTCTAGCCAGGTTTTTATGGGTTAGATGTTCGACAGAAGAACAGAGAGGCTGGGAAGAGGGAGGTACAAAATGCCAATATTTAGACGGGGAGCAGGAAGTAAATGAGAATGTGGAGGACAGAGAAGGGGCAGAGTGAACAAGAGAAAATAACGCCTTACCGCAACTTGGTGAAGAGTACTTGCTCTACAAAGTCTACAAAGCCAAAAAGTAACTCTCTAAAGTCTTGCAAGTTATCCATTATTCCGCTTCGTTCGATTTTCTCTTATTTACACAGACATTCTTAAAACTGACCTTGCAGTTTTTTGTGCTCTCTGAATGATGAAATTGGAATTGATTTATGGATCCAAGGTCCATATGCATTTGAGTTTGACTCCACAGCAGTTATTATCTACTAAGCTGCAGTTGCAGATTTGGACAGCAGAACCTTTGTGCAGATAATGATAATAATTTACATCTACTGAGGATGAGCTCTGCAATAATTAGAGAGCCCTCCGTTGCTGCTTCAGGATCGCAATATACATTATACACAAGATACACAACATTGCAGCCGACAATCCCAACATGGAACAGACAAGAACAGCAAATGTAAAAGAAATGTTTCAACACAGAGAAAATGCCTGTTAAATGCATACATATATGGAAGGAAGCAATAAAAGAGCATAATGAGAAAACAAGTATTTGAGGATGAGGCATGTCAGAGGAGTGCACAATAAAGTCATCACTGGAGAAATTACTTGAATTACTCTCATGTTTAGTCATGTGTATCTGTTTGTGTGTGTATGCGTCTGTCTGTCTGCCTGCATCTGTACACAACTAATCTGGCATACTACCAAGCCTATCAGCCTACTATATTTATTCTGCACAGTTATGACTGTAAGATCAAGGGCCTCTCATGCTTTGAATCTTGGTTGGGTTTGGTTCTGTGTGTTTTGTGGTCATTTCTGTCCAGTAGGAACAATCAATTATGTCTTGTTACCACAAATTCAAAAACAGTTACAATCATGTCTTCTTGCCAGAGATTCAAAAGTTAATCCAAGTGCCAGGGCACATTAGTTGGCAGATTCTTTTGTTGGCATTTTCACTTTGAAACTGACATTTTACATCACTGGTCTTTTGGAATTGTTCCTGTCCAGATCTGCATGCCAAGGTAAACAACTGTGCCTTGTATTCAGTCAAACAAACTAATTATAGTATTGGGGTCAGTTGAAAACGTTCAGTTATGTCAGCCAGCTGCTAAAATGCCTTTATTGGTTAACTTATCAGTTATGGTGGTGTGATAACACACTCTGCATATTGTCTCCCCTTCATTCCACTACTCGTGCACACACAATGGACACACAGCCTGCCCTGCAGTTCCTGTTCACCACCCACATGCCCCCAGACATGCCTGGTGGACTTCTGCACTCTACTGTGTGCACTCTTCCAGTTAAATCATGCTCTCTTTTCAGACCAGGGAGTTGTGTGATTAGCTATTTGTAATTTACTGATGGAACCAAGTTTTTCCACTACGTTTGGAGCGGACAACCACATAAGCAAATCAGTGAGGAGACATATAGCATAAAAATAACTGGTTGTCAGACTATTAGAAATCTTAAAAATTCAATATCTCCTGTCATTTTTACAATAACAGTGCACTGGAGGTCTAACCACAGCTTAAATACCTCCCTATACCTATTGTTGTGTCATCTGTCTTTTGAATCTACCTGTCACGTCAGCACCCTTCTTCCCCTACCCCAAGCATTTGCATGTGCACACACCCACACCCTCACTTATTTTGCACCAGTGATGAGATAGATCATATATAAGAGGCTCTCGGCAGCCCCCTCATCCCCAGTATAAGCCTGCTCTCTCTCCACTTGATTGTAGTAGTCAGTGGCTGGCAGTGAGGAAATTTCTCTGACGCTGGGCTGATGCCCAAGAATTTCATGTGGAGGTTCAGTTCTCAAGTTTTGCCTTATCAGCCTGTTAGGTCATGCATTTACTGCCCATGACAGAGTGGAGTAGAGAGATGAGAAACCCAAAAGCCTTTTTCCTCTGAGGATGGAATAGACAGAACAGAATACGAAGAGAAAACAAAAGTCTGTCCTTTTGCTTTATAACCATATAACCTTACTTTGCAGCAAACAAAAAAAAGGGATACAGTAACTGCGAGATATGTTGATCTGACTGCAAAGGCCAATGAAAATTAGTCTGCTTATTGCTTGAATCTAGCTTTTCTAAGAAGTTGTCATTTTAGTTAGAGTGACTGACACCAGGATACCTCTGAGTCTGCTATCCTCATACTAATTATGGAGCTGAGGAATTTCCTTTGTTATATGGGAGAGTAATTTCAAAAGTCTCGTTCACAATTAAAACGTTTCAAGGACTTTCTGGCAAGTGTCACCTATGAGATTTAGCACTTATCGACAGGATACAACACATGGTGAATAATGGCATTTTGATGAGCGTTCTGCCTGTTTGAATTTGTCCTCTACCAGGACATATGGAAGTGTATTGCAGGGCCGCTGGCTTCCCGTGGTGGCAGTTCTTAAGTTGCCCGTTTGATGTGCCATTTAGGAGCCGGAACGGTCTTGAATGTTATTGGAGACAGAGGGGAAATGTAAAGGACTCATTAGGTTTAACCCAGGGCAGGGAGAGAGGTGAGATGGAGGGAAAGAGAAAGAAGGGAGGGGAAGAGGAGGGGGAGAGAGGGCAGACTTCATAGTATGGAAAAAGATTTTAGATGAAATAAGAAAGGATAAAGGAGCAGGGAAACTTCCTGAAGAGAGGAAGGTGAGGAAGGAGAAGAGTGAGTCAAAGAGAGGGAGGCTTAGAAAGAGAGAGATGATAGACAGCTGCAGTGGGATAGATGAGCTGAGATGATAAACGATACACAAGCTGAGGAGAATGGATGGAAAGCAGGAGGCCGACTGATTGACAGATAGGCCAATTGGTGGCCAATGAGTGGGGAAGGCAGGCTACAAGTCATGCCTAAGTCGGAGTCCATCATTACAGTTTCAGATTTATTTGTCAGAGATAAATCTGTGTAGTCAGTCTGGCAGACAGAGTGGACGGTGTGCATCACTCAGAGTAGAAAGAGACAGAGTGCACAGCCTCTGGAAGGACCAAATAGGACTGTGCAGCAGATGAATAGTCTGATTACGGTTCAGTTTAGTGCAAGCCATTTTAATGCTAACTATTGCCTTAGTGGCCTTTGTTTATTTTTACCAATAGAGTGCCAACATTTCTCACGACTGTGAAAGCTGCACTGTTTACAAGAAGCAAGTAATAAAATAGTCTGAAATTATACTGAAGCTCCCATAGGTGGCATTAAATTATAGAACAACAAAGCTCTTTTATCTTGTTAATGAAACACCTTTTTTGTGTCAAATAATAGAAAATGCTGACAAGTTGATTTGCCCGTTTTTGCAAAACTGAAAGTCCAAAACCCTTAGTTTATGTCACTGGAGAATTGACAAAAACTGAACATTAAATAGTAACAGGATTAATGTTGGCTCTTTAGGGCCTGCTGAATCAAAGCTTTAACTGTGCAGTTAAGATCCTGAAAAGCTGTTCACATTAATCTGACCTCCACCGGACAGAAAACTGGGTGAATGGAATGCACCCTTCACACTCTGTTTCAACAACTTTGCATCTGGTTCTTCTCCTCTCACATTGAATTGAAGTGCTTCTCAGATAAACTGTTTCTTTTAGAGGAAAGTTGCCTGTACTTAAAATCAAGTGGGCAATAATCCTCAACTGAACAAGACAGAGATGAAAAAAGAAAGGTTGTCTCTTTCTTTTTGTCCTCCAGTTTTAAAGAAATCAACTGAGACAGGTATCCATCTTTCAAGCATTCTTGTTTTTAAATGTGTTAGTTGATATAGCTAAAAACTGAGCTTAATTAGTGAAGTCAGTATGTAGGACATACTTTCTATATATGTAGCCATTTCCAATTCCATGCAGCAGCTTACTTTGGAAGGTAAACTATTTTGAGAATGGTGTATCCATGAGGTGATTTGAGGGGGATGCCATTTCCCTGGTTAGCAAAATGACCAGAATACATCCCCCTTGTTAGCCCGGTATCCCCCTCCACCCCGCAGTAGCACAGAGAGTGCAGGGACAGATGGGTTCTTTAGTTAAATATGTTAGTCTAGTCTGCCTGACTCATTGATGCTTTGTCTGACTTAGGTTTGCACAAGATTGAATCTATGGACTCAGCCATCACTCTGAAATATCAGTAGTATGACTGTGCTGTGTATTGAAAAATCCATGGTTCTGTCTGTGGTGCTGCAGTAGCAGACAGATTTATAATTGCACCTTTTTCTCTCAGTCCCCCCCTTCTGTCAGTTTTGATTTTGATCTGTAATACCCTCTAAACTATATACTATAAATACTCAGTTCTATACTATATTGTAACCTATATAACCTATGGAGTAGAGTCACCTTCATGATCAAAGTGACAAGTCACAACATGGTCGTAGTTGCAGAAGAGTAATAGGATCATAGAGCCACACTACTGCCTGTAGTATTCCTATAATGTTGCTTCAGTATTTCTATGGTCATTCAGGAGTGTCTGTGTGGCTGAAAATACACCCCAGACCAAGCCACATCTATAACAAAATATTTTAGGGGAGACATGACTGCAGCTATAGTTTTTACTATAGGTGTTTGGTGTGATCTGGGAGTGGAGCAGGTAATATGACTGATGACTTTAACCTGCACTGACCACGCCTCACTCAGCTGCCACAGTTACATGATTCGAGGGAAAGTTTATACCAAAACTACAGTGTGTTTTGAAACATAAGCATGATTAAAATGCTTAACGTCCACACCCAGTAAAATAATAACAGTTCTGTCAAATCAAGATTATAATCAGAATTATAATCTTGAGAATTTGGCTAGACTTATATGATGATGATATGATATATGATAGAAGAAGGAGGATAACTGGATAAAATGGAATTAAAAATGTGACATGTTATGTTTAAGGCATCCTGCAACAAAGTAATAACCTACTGGGTGTATAAAAGTGTAAGTAAAAGTGTATTAAGATTTCAATATGCTTCTTATGAATACATGTACAATGATTGCTCTTGGATACCAGTGGGACAGGCAGGAGACAGTTTGCATTTCACACTTAAGTTTCACCTCATCACTTCCTGTGGGAAGAGTGTGGGCGTGCATATCCAATACCAGAATTTCATTTTACTTCATTTGGTTTTGGTTAATGGGAAATGAGAAGATACTCACTTTGTGATTTAGGCTAAGATGAATGTATTCTTACATCAAAATATAGCTGAGTGCAGCTTTAACCCCTCCCTTGTGCGGAAACAGCTGCATTCACTGCTGTATCAACAAAGCAAGCAGTTTGTTCCATTAATCAAGTCAAGTCAACAGTAACAGTAGTATAATCATTCAAACAAACATGTTTCCTGGTTAAATTATTCACTAAGTAAATGGTTATGGAGCAACATTAGAGTTTTAATTAACAACAGCATTTGACACACAAATTAGAATTTATCATGTGCAGTGTTTGTAGTATTTGATCTGGTTTCCCATCAAAAAGAAATATGGAATTAATGTGAATATAAATTTGCTGTGAAACAGTCATATAGGTGAAAATCCCACTGCAGGATATGAAAATGTATTGACTCTGTGAGTAATTGCCTCACCTTCTCCAAACATTCCCGGCCCAGAGGAGGGCTGATGCTCCTAAGATAAGAGAGGAAACTCTAAAGCTTTTCTTACAGGTGACTTGTATTGTTATTTGATTCCTGTGGGAGCAGTAAATGAACTGTGAAGGTGAGGCAGAGAGATTGACACCCTTCGTACCTTGGAAATGTGTTTACACTAAACTCCCTTACGTAAGTCAGCAGCTGGGTAGTTCAACACACACATGAGCACACACCTTCCCTGCAGATGGAGACAGCATTATCCCAGCAGGGAAACATATCTTTGTCAGGAGCACGAGTACAGACGCTGACCACAGTGGAGGATTGGCAGTTTATTTCCTCCAGTAAATAATCTTAATGTGAGCTGTTTGATCTGTCCTTTGTGACGGTTGTGCTGGCTCAAAGGCATGATTTCAGGGATACAAAATTATCATTTCACCATGATAAATGTTTATTTTGGGAGGGAATTAATATTTGGGTGTTTTATAGGGACATTTGTCAACATTCTGCACTTGCAGTGGTGTTCTTAAA
>OMLB01014947.1:0-10658 GCA_900302555.1 Myripristis jacobus
ATGTGTGTGTGAGAGTGTGTGTATGTGTGTGTGTGTGTGTTTGTGCATGCCTGTGTGTGTGCATGCCTGTGTGTGTGTGTGTGTGTGTGTGTGTGTGTGTGTGTGTGTGTGTGTGTGTGTGAACATACACACAGAGAGACATACCTGTGGATGGTAAATAGTTAACATTTGAAATCTGAGCAAATTCACCTTCTTTCTAAAAATTTTTTTTAATCCAACGTGATAAAAAAAATCTAGAACATTAAGTGAAAGTATGAAAAAAATCTTAAAAAATTACAAGAAAACGATATTTGTAATTTAAAATTATATATTTAATCCAGATCACTGACGCTGGATCGACATCTTGTTTAAGAAATTTCTTGTGTTTAAAGAATAAAACCTGGGCAAATTCACTTGATTTGTTTCAAAGACACGGCAAAAAGGTCATCAGCAAATTAGCAATAACTGACCCAAAATTACAAGATAACCAAAGTTACAAGATAATTACCAAAAATTAGTAAACAAATGTACAAAAAACCCTACAAAAGTAGCAAAAAAAATTACCATAAAATTACACATTGCCACAAAATTTGCAAAAATTTGTACAAAAATTAATATCTGTTATCTACAATTCATATATAAACCAATATATACTGAAATTAAAATTTAATTACATTCTCTCTCTCAAAATTGTATGTGAAAAATACTTAAACTGGAAAGTGTCTCAAAAGGAATTAGACACTTAAAAAGACCAGACTGTTTCTCAAAATTTTAGCCATGATTCAGCCATTGTATTTTTTTCAATCCTACAAGTGCTGCTGTGCCCAGCTGTCTTCACTAACCAGACCGAGATGTAACTTGGGGTACACTCAAAAGCTCTAAACTTTGTACAACATTTAGAGCATTACAAAGCACATCTGTGAGCAGTTCACATCATATCATCTTAAATTTGTCCTGTAACAGCCCTCATCCTAAGTTCACCTGCCTGCTGTCACAGTTTGCTCTCAGCAAATGGAAAACGTGAGAACCATTTTCCCTGAGGATAACATTTTCCAGGCTTTTTAACCATTTCTCATTTTCCATGAGTTTTCCATGACTGGACAAGAAATGTAAAATTTTCCAGGGTTCCAGGATGTGAGGGAACCTTGAATAGCTAACAAATATTTTAGCAAAGGCTTCCATTTAGATTTCTGGTGATTTTTCTTGCTCTCTGTTCAACATCAAAGTGCCAAAAACTGCAAGATAAAACATGGACTCACTCAAGCAAAGGATCTATGTTATGAAATCCGAACAGGCCACAGGTGTGACTGACCTGGTAGAAAATGCGGAGTTTCTGCCGAGGCTCAAATGGGACGTGCTCTCTTCTGGTTTGAACATCAGAGCTGATGGATTCTTTAACAGCTACAGTGTTGAAAGAGGACACAGCAGGATTCACAGAGTTTTAAAAAGGTACCTTATTCCGTTTGAATAAACCATAATACTAACTTTTGACTAAAGAAAAAGGTATAATGTTACATCCCCACCTACTGAATCACCCTGATACTGCTGCAGATCAGCCCTGCACAGCTTTAACTAGCCAGTGGAAAGATACAAATTAAAGGTGATGTCAGTGGCAGTTACAAAGTAGAAGAGAAAGTGGTGTCAGTCAATTGATTATTTTTACACTGTACTGGAAGATACTGCCACCCAAAATGCAGGGGTTCTGTCTCTTGTGCAGAAATTCATTAGGAATTGTCAGTGTTTGGTCAATGGACAATTAAAAGATTGAATCCATTACCAATGGAAATTTCACTGCCAAATATCAAAGATTTACACTACCTTGACCTTTGGGATTTTAAAATGTTGCACAGCACAAATGCATCCAAAATATGCTGATTTAACTGAAAGCATGCTAGCAACATCATGGCAGAAGACAGAGGAGATTGTAATCCTGCAAAGAATGCCCAGAAGAAGTCTGGATTCCCTTCGGCGCAGGACAAGATTCAGCAGAATATCAACTGGAACTGAACATCTGAGAAAGCAACTTGTCTATATAAGTCTGATGTAGGCATTCAATCTCATATTTGCAACAGAGGTTGGACAATCTCCAGATTACATTGGGATGATGGAGAGAAGACATCAGAAGCAGATATATTGGTCTCACGCTGACCCAATGAGAAATCTACTTTGGGACGACATCAGTACAATCATCTAATCATTTATCAGTTTTATAACAGGTAGACTTAAAGCTGATCAGAGTGTGATGAGCATGTCATCAGGAATTGTCCATTCACTGGGCTTGGCTTTGCTGTGGCAATATTACAATACTTAAAATGCCATTTAAATTCAAAAGGGAAAAATATGACTAATTTCAGTCATCTATTCTTAAATCAGTAAACCTCACAGCCCTACACCAGGCATTTGACATTTTGCTTCTTAAATATGTATGGTAACTTGCCTTCACGTTGGGCAACTTTGACAAATTTGCGGGAACAGAAATGGAAGGGTGTACTTTACAAAATGGCCATGTGTGTTGCTCACCCAATGTGTGTGTGGCTCTCAGTGTGCTAGGTCTGCTGTCGTGGTTGGTGTCAGAGTTGCGTGTGGCCAGAGGTTTGGCCACAGGTGCTGTAGAGCCATCAGAGTTGTCACCCGTCCAGCGCAGGGTGAACTGGAGGGTGGGACCCTGGGAGAAACTCTCAAACGGAGGTAGACGCTGCAGAGAGGGAGGGGAGGGAGAAGACTATTTCACTGGCTTGGCCCTCTAATGCTCACTGGATAACCCCAGGTAACATTCTTCAAAATAACCACATTAAGCCACTCAATTTGGTAAATAAACAAAGTTTCATGGTATGTAGCAGAATTTTTAGTGTGAAAAAAAAAGAAAAAGAAAATCATCCCAAAGTAGACATTAAATATATATACCCACACGCATACAACCAAACAGCTAGCTGACGAATGAATTTGCTGAAAGTATTTGTTTTTTTGTTTGACGAAAGAATATTTGTTGATTTCATATTTTATCCCAAATCTCTAAGTGAAAAAACACTGTATTTCGCAAATAAGGAAAAATACAGAGAAAAATACAAATGGTAATGTTTGTTTTTTTTTTCCTTTGTACAAAATAAACCCAAAAACGGTGATTCAAAACAGACAGCAATTTATTACTAAATGGAACTTCCTTCAAGTTGTTCCTTAGGTCTTCGTATGTTTCTGCCAATAAATCTTTCTCATACACAGACCTTTCCATCTAGGATGGTCTCCCATGTTGCTCTCTTCTTACTGACAGGACACTCTTCCATCTCCTGCATGGACACCTCATACTCCCCATCTAATAGCTGCAGACGCCTGCACACAAGCACACAGTTTCTCACTTTATTTGGTTTCTGCTTCACAGATAAAATACCAGAAGTACCATTTGTTGTATGTGAGAGGTTGACTGCTTATGTGCATCAAAGCATGGTAGCAAACTACGTGTGCATGTGAATGTGTGTGTTACCTGTTTTTATCAAAGACAGTCATCTGGGCCACAAACGTGGTTTCTCCCTCTTCTCTGAGAGAGGAGCTCCTCCTTTTCCTGTTTGCCATTTCCTCTGTAACGTCTAAAACAGACACACAAATGAACTGAATCTTCCCTCTAGATGCCATGTATCACATAACGACCTGGCTATGCTGCTCCCAGGCTATCTGAGCTCTGGCTGCTTTGTATTATGGAAAAACAGTCAATCAACCCAATAACCTGTGTGCAGTGGAATAGAATGCATTGTCCTTTCAGAGTAGTGCAATATTACTCAGTGTTGTGATGAATCACAAAAAACATGCAAATCTAATTACATAAAACTAATCTGACACTTTCCTATGATGTTGCTACTCTCTATTGCTGATAGAAATAACAACAGTGATTCAACCTCCATCCAGTTCATGAAAACATTTACATTTGCTGTTTTAAATACTCTGTGTCTGGTAGCCCCTTCCTGGGGAGGAAAATCTTCCCCTGCACAGGAAATGATGCAATTTACATTAGTAGTTTGCGTAGAATAAACAGAAGAGGATGAACAAGGTAATTACAATGAGCCATGATAGCCACCATGGCTGAACAGAGAAAGAAAAAAGAAACTCAAACTCCATCAACTGAATATCAAAGGAGAAAGATGTCATAACAGTGGACACACTACTGTTTGACTGATAGGTGATCTGTGTGAAGTGCAATGTACAAATACAACAGTAATGAGAGCTTAGCAACAAAGATGGAGACCGAATAAAAACCATAGTCCCATTCAATATGAATGATTACATTCAGAATTATAGCTGCTGCGCAGCAATGGACAGAGCCGGGCAATTTTAGGCAATTCTGAGCAACAAGTAGAGAATAGGAAGATGAAAAGAAAGGTAACATTTTAATGTGCATTTTGCATCAGTTGAGGCTTGATCTCACAGTTTCTGGCATGCAGGACAACACTTTATCTCACTGAGCTAATTGACTAACCGCTAATTGAGTGTTGCTTCATGTGAGGCTTCACAAATTGACTAAGCCAGTCACATGACAGCAGCCGCCTATGCATTGGAAAGGCAGATTTAAAACCACCACCAAAAAAAATCAGTCATCAAGACAAAAATCTGACAACGACGACCTGGCATGGGACTGGACCTTTGTGCAAAGTTTGGTGAGTTTTCACACATGGGAATGTTGCACGAGCTGAATCTTGAACTCACAATTTTCAACACCGAGGACTGGCCTCTATCTCACTGAGCTAAAACTCCACATGTAGCTTCACAAACTGACTGAGCCAATCACTGACATGCAGGACAGCAGCCAGCTATGCATGGAAAGGCAGATTTTAAAAAGGAGATGTTGATCATTTGTTTTTAATAATGATTGATTTGCTCTATAAGTGAAAAACTGATGTTTAAAAATACCATTCTTGCATTGACTGCAATTGTTCACATGAGAGCAAAATTCAAAATGCTGTCAAAAATTCAGTTTTTGAGGTACAGTTCTGAAATTTGCCACACATCATCTACCATGACTCCAAAATTTTGTCCATTTTTTCATGAACATTGGAGATTTATTTAGCAAGAATTTGCAAGTGTATGTTTACAGTACCGTTTACAGTCAAACATTTTGATGCACTGTAGGCTCAATTTTTGATAAATCAAAATTCTGTGTGGATTGTTTGTGTAGGACAGTCTGAAGATGCTCTGTTCTCTGCTCTGTTCTCTGTTGCAAGTTTGGTGACATTTGAGCAAAAATTGTGGGAGGAGATAGGTTTAACAAGTTTTACAGTTTTTGAAAAAAAATAGAGTGATGGACTTCATAATTTGCAATAGGTTTAAGTTTACAAAAGTTTCTTCAGTATTGGGGCTACATTTTGGTGAAAGTTGCAAAGCTGTAGCACATATGGTTGATTTGTTATGAATTTTCAAAGTTTTGAACTTTAAAGGCTTGCCATAGCGCCACCATCAGGACTATTGGCTTGTGTTTGCATCTGAGGTAATCTGGCATGGGACTGGACCTTTGAGCAAAGTTTGGTGATTGTTCGTGCATGGGAAGTAGGACTTCCTCGGAAGAAAGAAAGAAAGAAAGAAAGAAGAAGAAAACGCAGGAATACAAGAGGGTCCTGGCAGCTTAGGCTGCTCGGCCCCTAACAACAAATCCCAGTGCCAATTTGTTTCATCTAATTACAATTATTTGTGAAAACACAATTGTTGAGGTTGTTCTTGCACCAGGTTCTTCTGGTGTTAAGGTTACTATGCAGACGTTTCTTGCAGATGGTAACTGCTGGATCTACTTTTGTGTTAAAGAAAAGAGCAGTTTCATTTACTTAAAAAAATGGGTTCTTATATTGGCATAATCCATTTTATGTTTGTTCATGCACTGAGAGTGTTATTTTCAGGAGCTGTTTTGTTGCATTATAGAAGTGAAAGGAGAGATACAAATTCAGTATTGTGGATTAGCAGCCCAGGGGAGCACAGGGTACCTAATGAGGATATTTCACCACCATGTGGACTGTAATATCCAGTTAACTATACAACCTAACACTCTACCAGAGTTCACTTTTGCTTTAAGAACTGTTTTTATGGCATTTCTGCTTGTGAGGAGAGAGAGGGAAGTGTGAAGAAAGAAGGGAGTGGCATGGGACAAAGGTCTCAGGCCGGATAGAAACCAAGGACTTGGTGTTAACATAGTACACACTTTAAACTACTGAGCCACCAGCATGCCCACAATATTATTATTTTTAACTGAAGCTGGCCATAATTAGCATTTTGTGCCAATGTTCTTTTTTTACCCTAAAAATGAAGGTATTCAGTGTATTCAATTTTACTCTTGTCAGGGTGGGAACGTAGTTGAAACAACATTCAAATCAGGATAGGACATTTCAACTCTCCACCCAAAGTTCGACTAATGATATTCTTTTGACTGTTAGCAGTCACCTTTTGACAGGTGAGGCAGGTTTCACTGCAGGTTTGGCCGACTATGCAGAGAACATTCCAATGATTTTACACAACAGACATCTGTTGAAAATGGTGGGGGCTTATCTCATGTCCTTTGTTTGCTTTTCACCCTATATGCATGTGATATGTTTTCTCTGTGTTGTGCGTGTGTAAGGTATGTTCCAAGACGGGATAGCTGAGGGTCAGATTGAGGCAGCACTGGAGCCAATCTCAGCTCTACGCCTGGTGGTTCAGTCCGACTCTGACGTCTGGGTTCTACTTAGCGAGGTCTCATCTCAGTGTGCTTCTGTTTGTGTCTGACTTTGCATGTGTTTGTGTGTATGCTCAATTACATAAGATCTCAGTCCTTTTCAAAGAGAACTGTAAAGCAGTTCATTAGAGGTGAGGACTACATGAAATGACCTCAGAAAGCAAAAGTTTATGAGTATAACGGCATTGATGTTGACCTCTAGCAATTCTTCATGCTTGGAAAGCCTAGAATAACAAAAATGAAGCATGGGTAAACTGCAGTCTGGACCGATGCCCATATTCAGCTACTCTGAGGTGACACAGAGCACAGACAAGTTGATCACATGAAGCTCATGTTACAAGTCCTCATTTTCTCACTTTTGAGCTACAGCTAGTCGGCTTGTGTATTCCTTTGAATACATCCTGGCACTGGCCTGATGCCACTTGGGCATTTTTACTTTGACTAAGGAGACAAACATTTTTTCCTTTTTTTCACTACCATAACAATGCCCAAAAAAGAGTCAGTTTCATCTGTCTGAGAATATAAATAACACACTGACTGCCAACATTTGGATTCAGCACAGGGATAAAAGGCTTCACAGATATGACACTATTTAAATTTCTGCTTGACCCAAAAGTTTTGGCAATACCCACTTAAGGAGACACTCACACTATTATGTTAGCTGTTACTGAAAATGGAGAAGGTGGCTGTGGCCCCCAGCTGTTCTGTAGCACAGTAGTGGTGCTATCTTCCTCTCATTGTTACTGAGTGCTCGATACTGGCTGGATGCTCCAAATGCTAACTGTAATTTAAAAAAAATAGTAATAAGGCTTTCATTCTCTATTTCCTAATAGATACGATATAGCAAAACAATTTACTGAACTCAAAGTTATTCAGTGATGTGGTGTTTCTGTGTACTATTCAATGTAATAATTGATTGGACTGAGTGCATGTAGGATTAAAGCACCCCATCCTTGCTTAATGCTCACTCTTGTTCCCATCTGTCAGATCTCCATTAAAGTTTGATGGCTGAAGACAGCAGAGGGGAAACAAGACACGCGGCGTGTGTTCCAGCCCAGCACTACGCCTGGGCAGACTGCTCACCCTGTTGCACAAACCCTTCCATTACAGGGACATTTTTTACAAGGACTTGAAGTGCCTTAACCAACTGTGATGGTGGTGGAATTGACCCATGTTTACCGGGTCTGCTCTGAGCTGGTTGCAGTCATTTGCTTTCAGTTGAATTGACTGCAAAGCAGTTTAAATTTAGAGGGAACTCCATTTTCTGAATTTACTGAATCAACCCCAACCCTTTCAAAGTCGGAGTGCTGATTTGGGACAACTGTTTGTCTCAAGACACTCTAGTGACCAAAGAGACAGTTTTCAAAAGATCAAGAGCCACTCCAAAGAAGAGTAATTTATTATTTTATGATTATGTTTTTGTTTAAACAAATAAACAATGACTGGTAACATGTTGTTGTGTATTTTATGTCAACAGTGAAGTTTATGTAGGCCTACATTTGAAACGTTACATGAAACGTGAAACGTTACCAGGTTCACAACACAAATACTGTTTGTGCCAAATCACATGGACTGTGCACATTCACTACATCAAATATGTGCTTTATTCTCAACACCAAGACAAACTAGAACAACAGCCACTCAAGACTAGTTTCAGGGTCTGGTAGGGCTTGTTAGCTCTGTTGTACAACTTGTGTGAAATGTTAAGACAACAGGGATGAACACGGTTTGGGACTTAAACCCAGCCGGGTCTTTCAACCTTCAGTCTAGTTTCATTGCTATGGATCTCAAACAAATTCTGGCAATGCTAGGCCAAGTATCCCCTTGTTTTAGAGAGCTAAGGGCTTGGTCTTTGTATTGGACCATTTTGATACCAAATAAGTGTTTTCATCCAGGTTTTTATTCTTAGCAGGGTGGAAAAGCCTGTGAAACAGCAAGGTACATGATGGAACACAAACTCTTCACTAAAACACTAATAATTAGAAATAACATCACACCCATCATACTTGAGGCTGATTACACTGACATTTGATGTTAAAGAAGTCCAGTGTTAGACCGATTGTACCAGTCTACCACCTGTATATTCAGCATAAAAGCAATCAGTTGTACAACCAGAGTGAACAGGGCCCAATGCTAAAATAAAGACTCTATGTTATCAGACGCAGGGGGTATAGAGGGAACAAGGCCAAAGACATAAAGACACCACAGAGGAAACCAGAGTTTGGGGCTGTCCAAACAATGCCATTCACTCAGAATGGAGCAGAATATCCAAATTAATGTGCTGAGGTCAACACTATTGCACTTAAAACTCAGTCCTCTGGTCTCCACCTTGGCTATGGGCAAAGCTACTACTATTTATACCGTAGATCACTGACTGCCTGTGTCTGCAGACTATGGATCAGGTCTAGTTTCCCAAACACATCTTAAAACTGGGATGATCTTTCTATTTTCCTCCAAAGGAACAAAATGGATCTAGGCAGCAAGATGTTCATGGGAAACCAGGAGCTGTAGGTCAACTGAGTATGAAGGAACCTGTTACTGCTGTTGAAACGAGCAACAATGATAGTACAGTACATTTAGCAGTTGACATACACCTTTCTATGTTTTCATTTGGAACAAATACCATCTCTGTGAAACGGCAGAACTCAAGGCAGTGGCTCACTTGTCCTTGCGAGCACCCTTAGTGACCCTGTGAGCATGTGAAATACAAACTTTGTTAGAGAAACATCATTACCACAGATGTCATCAAAAAGTCATAAACACTTTATTAAACCAAAAAACATTTGAAATTAGCAACATAAACCAGTTATGTGTAAACAATGTACAAACAATACAGGGTTAAGATAACTTTCAAGAGCTCACAGATGTACTTTTGTCAACAACAGCTGCATAAAATACAATATGCATATTTGCTTATGACTTGTTGAGAGGTTAATTTGAAAATCAAAGCTGGGCTTTTGACAGTTTAATATTTAGCACTTACACCAGACTCACTTTAAGCTCAAATGAGATTGAAACATCAGGACCTTGCCTACAAAAAAAAAAAAAGACCAGTAACGGTGCTATGTAACAAGTGCAGTCTGGTCCACATTAGCCAGAAGCTGCAACAACATGGCAACAACAAAAATATGACACTGTTGAACTGAAAAGACAAAGACAAGGCAGTCTTCAATGGGCCTTTAAACACTCCCTCCTCTCTAAGGGAGCAGCAACAATGTAATCAATTGTACAGTAAAACAAAATGAAAATCAAACTAACATACAACAATGGTAATGGCAGCAATACTGAATAATAAATAAAGGAAAAAGGGTAAGTTTAACGTAAACATTTGATGTCTGAACTATATAAAAATCTTTTAGATTGGCGGTGGTTTGGGAAGGAGGGGATGTATGAGACAACATCGACAGTACAGGTTCTTAACATACTGAGAGCAAACAGTGACACTAAGGTACAAAACATGAACCAGCTTTTGGTATGGGTGTTAACTTTAGTTTGTGCTCTTGTCCTATCATTCCCCCCGTTTGTAATAACAACGAATTCTTTCTAATAATGCAAAATGCTTTACTTTTGTCAGTCCTCCGCCAGTCACTTAACTGCATCATCTTATATTGGCATGAAGACTTAACTTTAAAATGTACAATTTCAAAACTGAGCCTTTCCTCATTCTTCTCTACTTTGGAACAAGATATAGTCCACTTTTTCAGCCACATATTTTGTACAATGTGTGTGTTTGCTCTCTACAACACTGTATGTTAGGAGCCGGTGGGAAATGAGGCCTGGGGGAATGGACACTCAAAAAGCGACGGGCAGCTTTGAGGAGGGTTAGAGGGTTCGAGTCAGGGTGTTGGAAGGGGGTAGGTGGTGTGGGTGGAGGGTTGGGGCTGGAGATGCACCTTGTTGGGCTCACAGCGACAGTCAGGACCACTCTGAGCTGTAGCCAAGACTGGAGCTACGCCTGACTGAGCAGCACCAAGGGGCTCATGGTGGAGACGAGCTA
>OMLB01014949.1:0-20481 GCA_900302555.1 Myripristis jacobus
AGGTAGGTAACCTTAAAATTTCCAACCTATAAAACCTTCACAGATTTTTGAATCTGTGAAGGTCCACTCCTTTAGCATATAAAACCTACAACTTAACAACTTGAAAGAAAAATGACAGAATTTGGACATCCCTTTTCCTAAAACACTTCAGCTGCATCCTGGTTGGTAAGAATCCAAACACTGTGGGGCTCAAGGTGAAGTGCAAAGGACTGAGTCAATCAGAAATATGTCAAATATTTGAACAAAAGGCCATCAAGATGCCATTTTATTGTTGTCTTCAAGTGAAAATGTTAACCCTTCCACAGGATTACCTTCAGAGACAAATCCACATTGCTACATGATTTATTTGTAATGTCTTCTTAGATTGTAAACAAAGCATAAACTAATGATTCACTGTCCAGTGGCCCACTGCTAGTCTTTGCATCAAAAGTGGCAGAGCAGACCTTTTATTTACACCAGGATCAAGGAAAGCTTTGTGTTGATGTTGCTGTTGTTATAGCTAGTTGATAAGATATTGGCGGATAATCTCGAGTTATTAAGAAATGATGTGGTCTCATCTGCCATCTCCTGTAAATGCCTCACATTAACCTTCCTATTTCGTCTGAAATGAATCTTTTCTGTGGCTGATGAAATTCATGAGATGGTAATTCAGTTCTGGGTTCAATTTCAACAAGACCATTCAGTATGACAGTTGTGGAAGTGGAGGCTTGTGCAGATACGGAGCTGAAAAGGCGAGGAAGAGTATTATAGCTGCCTTACCTCTGATGTTGTGGATAGAGAATACAAACTGCTAATGTTGTATCATAAATCAGGTTTTGTTACATGTGCTACAAGCTGCACAAACAGACCTAAACAAATCAGAGCATCTGAAAAATCTAAAAATATATTTGTTATTGACCCACCAAACAGACATCTGAAATCCGCCTCTCACTTAGTTATCCCTTTGTGTAACAGACCTTCAAAAGACTGCATCTGCTGTGTTGACAAGGGGGTATTACATCTCCGACAGATACCTTTATTAACAGGAATAGCGGGTGGACATGTGTCAAACTCATCATACTTTGTTTTCCATTATAGAGGTCAAAGCCATGCTCACCCTGTTGTTGTTTTCTGATCCAAGTGCAGCTTAAGAAAAGCCACCAGGTGATAATCAGAGCCAAAGTGAGGCCAACATACAGTACTATACTACAAACTATAGTAGGCATGCTGTCAGTGAATGACAGCAGGATACATCTCCAAAGCAACCAGAATCCTCAATAACCAATGTCCATCAGCCCTTTTTGATGCACATTTTTCCGTGTTGCATGAAAAAATGTGTGATGGAATTAAATCCCAAAAATGGGCCTAAAGTTTAAACTGGATAACATTTTTATATGATGAAAAGAAATGTGATAATTGGGAAGGAAAGCGCATTTGCTCAATAAAATGACATTTTATCAGGATTAGGATTAGGATTTACTCACATGACCGCCTGTTATTTGACCTCTGACCTCTGACATTAGATAGAGCTGGCAGTCATGGTGTATGTAACATCTACCAGGTACAAGAGGACAGATAATCATCATAATCAATAAGATATCAAGACATTCATTTGTCACATATGCAAAGAGTGGGATGGCCATATCAGATGGGAAAAAGCAGTGTAACTATAATGATAATTACAATTATGCTGGGAGATTATGTCCATCTTTGCAAAATGCACATCCATGTAGCTACCAAACAAATTGCCCATACCAAACAGTCAGATTTTGACGATGCAGTAGTGTTATTAATTTAAATTCTACATAAATAAAATGTAACACTATACCAATGCAAATGATCACATAGTTATTTTAAGTGTTCCAGTTTACTTTTCTGGTGTATTCACTTTCCCTCAACCTGCCTTGTTTACTTGTACTTCAGTTAGTTCTTCACTCGTTAGAGAGTTCCCAGGATGTCTCCTGACAACGCTCAGAGAGAGTGCCTGAACCATGCCTGAACTTGCTGCATTCAGCTGTGAGCTATATATATAGGGATAGAGGGGCAACATCAATACTGATAATGATTGCACAAGTTTTTCCAGTTGAGCCCATTGCGCTAGACTTTTGCTTTAACAAGTCACAATGTAATGATAAATGGCCCATCACAGGTGGAGGGAACTTATCTTCCCAGCCAGGACAACAAAGTCATTCTCTGTCTTACGTGTTATTTGGCCAAAAAAATCAACTATTTCCTTCTGGTTGAGATTTGTTATACATGATCTTTCTGGGGGCAAATAAATATACTGTATGTTGCATATGCTGGCTGGTTGTAATTGCTTAACATGTCACATTTCTTGTCTGTTTACTTATACTAGTGGTGTAGTATACTTAGTAGTACTTACTGTGGCTCAATCTGACTAAATACATAAATGGAATGTAATTATATAGATATAGTTTTCAAAAATACACAAATAAATAAATGATAAAAAAAAATTTATATGTATAAAAAGTAGCTGCATCCCCACCAGAACTGAGACAACATCATTATCCGCAGAACCTATACACTCTGCCCCAGCACACTGGCTCATTTGGGAGAGTAATCAGATGTTTTCCCTCATAAAACCTGTGAGTGAAATTGACTGTTTGCAGGATTTCCAATGCGCAAAGCTGATGGACTTTTTAATGACTGAGTCAAGGCTGGAATTTACTCTGTAATTCGTTGGAGAGTGGGTCCTGCCAGTCTGATAAATACTGATCAAGGCTACAGCTCACATACCAATATTAATATGGATGCAGTGGTTATACAGGAGCCTTTCCTTGGTGGCCAAGAAGGTGTGACTGAAGCCAAGAACCAGCAAGGAGAATGTAGCACTAATGGCCAGTCCCAGCACACACTAATGCAACTCTAATGCTGGTGAAAGCACAGATTAGTACAGTAGAAGTACAGTAATTCACTGTCATGTTGCTGCACTGATCTAAGTCAGCAGAGTCATGCTAATACATTAGAGGAAACCAGGGATGGTTGTGACTTTTTCACAGTAATTTCCATATTTCCTATAGGTCAGGGCTAGGCAGCCATGTGTAAGAGGGGGGCTGACAGTTTATACCACATATGTCAAAGTCAAGGCCCGCGAACCAGTTCATGCCCGTGGCTCAATAATATCCAGCCTGTGAGATGACTTGATTTCCTATTAATACTGACTCGGTTCCATAATACCCGCAACATAGATACTACAAACCACAACATGCACTCCAATGTCCCGTGCTATTAATACAACAAAACATCTGTGTGCCCCTGCCCCGTCCTCCTCTTGACAAGCTCATCAGCAGCTCAGCGGATCGCTTGCATCAAGTCATTAACTAGCTAGCTCACTAGCAAGTCAGCCAAAAACAATGCCAAAATGAAAAGTGGAAAACAGGTGTTGTCAAGACAGGTGCCAGGTTGAATACTTATTTACTTGCATTGAAGATAAACCTGCCTGTCTCCCCTGTGTCTGTATATAAGAATATAACCAGAAAAGACATGATACAGTTATTGTTATGTATTGCCATGTAAGTCACCTACTTATATGTTGATGTTTGACTTTTGAGATACTTTGGCATGTGTTGACCAAATTACTCATGTAAATATTAATTTTATTTCTACTTGGATTTCAGTGCCAGTGATGTGCACGTATGAGTAAGAACATGTAGGACTACAGAACTTTCTTCAGCAAAATATCAGTTATCTGGTTATTTTTTGATTCCATGTGATGAAACTGTTTGTCCTTTGAAAGGACTCAGGGTCGGCTTGCAGATACAATATGCCAGAAAAAGGAATGATGCACTGCAGTCATTTTCCACTGTGTAATCAGTTTGGTTTGTTTCCTTGTTTTATTTTCTAGAAAGACATTTTAGGGAGGAATGTTTCAAAATTCAAACTTGTGTATGAATCATTATTTTTATTCAGGACATATTTTGATCAAAAGAATGACCACTTTGGGTTAAAAGTTGTTTATAAATATAGACCTTGTTTGGCCCTCAACTGGTTGTGATTTTTTACTATGGCATCTTTAGTGATTGAGTTTGACACCCCTGGTCTACAGGTTTTTGTTTGACCCAAAAACTACACTACACCAAATTCCCTGATTACCTCACCTTCAAACAGAGGGGGAACTAATCAGTGAAATCACCTGGGGTGCATCCCATTTGCTTATTTTATGTCTCCTTGCTCCTCCATCCTGCAGCTCATGACCCAGAAGTCAATCTCTGCCTGCCATCATTAAGGATGTCTCAATTCATTAAAGTGCAGCGAGGAGGTGAGGAGAGAGGAGGCTTCCAGAGGAGGCTTGAGCAAGGAAACACAGGTGCATCCTTGTTGCATCCTATGTGTAAATCTTTCCTTTTTTCTGTAGGAATGACGTATAAGCTTTAAATTCTCCACCCTAATTTATATCTGGTATTTGGAATTATAGCAGGGTCATTTCACAAATGTGAGTGCTGGTATTCATTTTCTCCTGACCTAATAAGCTACATTTATTTATTTGTGTCAGACCTGAGCTGGTGTTTGATAGCTGTTTTGTAAAAAAAAAAAAAAGAAAAAAGAAAAGAAAAGAAATTCTATAGAGTTTGTAACGGCCCCAAAATCAGAGCCCACACTGACCCAGCCTAACCCATCAACTTTCCATAGAAAAATATCTTGTCTGATTCTACAGCGTGAAACTGAACTGTCAGCAGAAATGGGCAAAATGCGTACTGAACTGCAAGTATATAAGCAGTGTAGTGAATAAAAAACGCAGGCTATCTACCTGACACCTGTTGCACCTAAGTCTCCCAAGGCTAGGTTTTTTGTTTTTTTCCTGTTCTCATCAGCAATATCTAAACTGACACACATTAGACCCGCACTGTGGAGGAATGAGCCCCCTGCCTGTCTACAAGTTCAAGTTCAACTTTATTCAGAGCCTCAGCACCATTTATCTACCACAACACAGAGCCAGACCGTATTAAACTCACTGGAATAATTAAACAGTCTGAACCTGAACAGACCCAATCTAGTCAAACTCGATAGTGAGTAAAAAACAGGGAGAGAAAAGGCAAAATATCAAGCAGCCAACCACGAAAGAATTAAGTTAACAGAGTTAGAATAATCGCCAGTAGCTGGGGAAGGTGCAGGAGGTGCAGGGGCTTGCAGCAGGAGCAGGATCAGAATGACAGCAAGCAGAGTCACGCTGCCAACCGAAAGATGAGGGACACAGCCACGCAGCAATACACAGACACCAGCTGCTCACAGACGGAGCAGAACAGGTTGGCAAACACAGAAAACAACATCGACTAGACAGGAGGAAGAGAAGGTGAGGGAACAGAAAACAGAGAGAAGCACATCTAACCCAGCAGAGGCTACACTAAACTAAGACAGGCCAATCTGCAGGCAGAGACTGAGCCTCCCTGCATGTTCAAATAGCACTTTTATTTAGCCAAAAGTTAATTAAAACAAATAAATCTATCTTCAACACTGTCTACCGCTGTCTACACTACTATTTAACACGAGCAAATCCTTACCCTAACCAACCAAACAGTGTTAGTGCCTGAAATTTAACTGTTATCCAACATTTTCATGTGTCAAACAGGTGAAAATATCACACAATATTCACCAAATCGTTCGCAATATTAAATTTGCATTTTAGCCTTTCTGTTTATTTTTAGTGATTTATTTTGATTTGACAGATGTAGACATGTAGACAATAGATTAACTTGCAGTTTAGTTGCATACATGCTTTGGCAGTAAGTATGTTTGTATTTCATGCCAATAGAGCCCATTTGCATCAAACTGAAATTGTAGAGCTGATTTGAGAGTTCAAAGTTCATGTGGCTCTGAGCTAGCTGTTCAAAACTATGTAAAATGTGAAATTGAATGTGTGTGGATAGAAACACCGGCACAGTGTTAAGTTTTGCACTCCCAGACTCAAATTAGAAGGTCAGGACATTTTTGTTTTGTAGGTTTACATTACCAAAATGCCACTGATGTGGCAAGAACAGGCCATAACAGCATGGTTGCAAGAAGACCAAAAAAAAGTTCAAAATTTGCTTCAGGCTGCTCTGTATAAAAAAAATTTAAAAAAAACCCTGGTGCCCTCCAGTACCAATCACCAGCAGAATCTAACACTTTAAAAGAATCCCATCATGTCCTCAACCTGTTTGGTTTTGTTTTGAAACGTCAAAATCCACAGTTTTTGGCGTTATCTCCAGTATGAAGCACTGAAGAAAAATACAGCTAGATGAGTTTTGCTGATGTTGGGGTTTGTGCAGTGCGGTGTTTGGGTAACTGTCTATGGGTGTTTGTATTTAATGATGTTGTTTACTGTAAAGAAATACCCATTTCTTTTTTAAAACAACCTACAAAGGCACCATGCACTCAGATTATCTGATGTCAGCTTCAGTCCACAGCTTAACCAATCTACAGTCTACCCACACTGTCTTTGGAAACACTGATTATTCCCCGGCACAAGAGGCACATTACACCTTGCACATTAATTGAGAAAATTATTTAGGTAATCTCTGTGATATGACTTGCTCACTTTGTCACTGTCAAAACCATGCAGCTATTACATCATAGTTACATTACATCATCAAAGTTACCTGGAAGAAATAATTTGCTTAGCCTTACCTTTGTAGTATAGTCAGAGAGTCTGGCACCACATGCAATGTGTAGTCACAAGTCTTAAGTAAAGTAAGCAATTGCCATGTAGTGGCTTCATTAATCATACATTTTCTACTTGACATAATCCTTTTTGGGGTTATGTCAAGTAGAAGCTGTTATGTTACATGTAAATATGTTTAATACACTGCAGTTATTTGGTAACACTTTACAATAACAGTACAACAATTAACATTAGGTAATGCTGTAATAAAAATTAAGTAACAGGTAATGAACATTAAGTAGCAGTTAACTAACCGTTAACTAATGTGTCTAAGAATCATTTACTAATGCTGTTCATGATAAGGTATTAATTTATATGTTGTTTAAGGGTTATTGTAGATATTATTAACATTAGTAAATGCCATAATAATCATTAACTAACAGTTAATTAACCATTACGGCATTAATTAACGTTAATTGTTGTACTGTTATTGTAAAGTGTTACTAGTTGTTTTGTGATATGGTGTTGTAATTTACTTTTTGGTGCACTTTCCTCAATAAGCCTCCTCTATTTGTGTTTCAATCGGGCTATTCTGCATTTCTCATAATGCCTCTTGATAACCTTCCAAGAGGTGAAGTGAAATGGTTGAATTCAGTTGAAGGTTTTATGTAGTGGGAGAAATTTCTATAGCAATAAGAAGAAAAGTGTATTGAAGTGTATAGGGAACTATATTAATACAATAATGTAAACTTAAAATACTTGTCCAAGCATTCTCTGACCATTTTAAAATCAAAATTGAAAATCCGTTGTATATTTCATATTCAGAGACTTGCCCCTCTGTATTGTGTACAAAATTCGAATGTTAATTTAAATTTGAAAATTAAAATGCAACTCAAACAGTGTAACCATTTATGCAAACATTATTTCAGTCACAATAAAATTTCAAAATGAGAGATCCATTTACATTTGGATTTACATCACATTTTCTGGCAATCTGAAAATGAAAATGGAGTTGGTTTTTGACATGTCATTTACAAAGAAATTACTTTGCAGTACAGTGTACAATATTTAAATTTTTAAAATGAAACATGAAAATGAAAAGGCATTCATTTGCAACTGCATTTCAAGGATCTCCTACCATTAGCATTTTCATTTGCAAGTTCTACTGACCTGTCAGTCATTCTCAGTGGACGGGACAACACACAAACTGGAGGCGCCACTGGCCTAAACAACCAAACACATTTAGCTTTGCTGGGAAGCTAAGCTGCACATTTATTGATAAACATTGGAGAATGGACCAGGCTTTGGAAACCTTAGAATAATACAGTAGACGTAGTGTTATAAATAAGAACATGTTTATGTGTGAAAATTAAACTATCCCTATAGTCAAAGGGAATGAGGTGGCTTACTGATGGTGAGGAAATTGCAGAAACCTCTTTAAGGTGAGGGCGGACCAATCAGTCTTTGTGAGGTAGATAAAATTTCTCTAAATGGATAATACCTACAGCTGACCCCTGTGGCCCCTCCCCTTTCCCCACACAAAGGTTGGTGACTGCTGGTTATGTTATACAGTATTTTAATATTACTTTTAGGAAGCAAATAAGAAGGAACTGTCTCCTGCATACTAACTGCACAAGTTGGGATAAATTTATGGTTTAAATTTTCTGAATTATCTGCCACAATCCTGAAGAACAGTACATTTCGACTGCAGATCAGAGTTCATGTGAAACCATGTTGTGGTTCACACTGCCCGGTCATTGGTAGCAAAAAGTTTCAGACTGGGTCGAGCCTCATGCAGAGCTCCCGCTCCACTTACATCCTTATGCAGCTCAACAAGTCGAGGCCCTGAGGCGCCCCTATGGCTCATCTGGAAGAGCACATACCACCCCTCGTATCAAGGCTAAGTCTTTACTGCAGCGGCACGACGTGGCTGGGATTTGCAAATTCTTCATATGTATCTCCCACTTCTCAAGCACAGCACGCTTTGACCTAGAACCTAGGAGTTACATGTGAATCCATGTGAAAGTTCCTGCTGCCTTGTATTGGGTGGCAGAGACTGTCTGGCTTGGCCCAACCTTACTGTCTTTCAAGTAGTTGCTATTGTTATCATGTTTCATTATTGTTTTTAACCTCTTTTAAAACGTTACGGCTGGGCTCTGTTTGAGGTTACGTTTAGGTTTGATTTAGGCTTGCATTTAAAACAAAATAGTGGTTTTTGTGCGAGTTGGGGTTTTATATATATACTTCAATCTGGTTTGAAAATAGTTGAGGCTGAGGTTTGGTCAAGGTTAGAAGCCAGTTTATGGCTAAGGCCTGATTTGTCATAACGTGATTGTTCCCTGGGAGGCTTAAGATTTGGGTTTAGTTAGTTAGCACAGAGTTTTTGTTTGCAACAAAATGATTAAGTCTTAGGAGAGAAACTGTTTATGCTTAGGTTTAAAATTATGTTGTCATGTAGACAAACAAACTTTCTTTGTGGATTACAGATCTATTGATACTTGAATAGTTTTCTTGTTTTGTTTTTTCAATTTTGTTTGTTTCTCTTTGTTTCTAAACAAGGAACACTTTATCAATAGTATCACCACACAATCACGAGTGTTTTGGCCATTTACACACTGACACTCTCATTCATGGAGGCCAGCTGGAGTGCCCAGCTAGTGTCTCATGCCTAACTGGTTTTATTGTGATATCTGTTGTCAGTAAACCCCTATTTTGTGCATGGTGGGTGATCCAAGGGGTATTTTCTGCAGTGCTATTGAAAGCTGGGGCTCTAGTGCACTGATATCTGTATAATTGCATGAGAGCTTTTTAAATAAGGGTAGTTCCCTTCCTGTTCTAAGAGAGGAACTACCCATTATCTGGTAGTTGTTAGTGGCTGCACCTATTATCTGATGTAATGGGGAAGCCATAAAAAGAACGGCATCTTTGGTTAGAATATTTAATTAATAAAATGTGATGTTGCTTCAATAAAGAGTTGCCACCAGCATATAAAGAATACATGTGCCATTTTTGTACAGTATGGGGGAAAATCAAGAGAAAATCTGAATTCAAGGGGTTAAGTAATCTTCACCGCCTTCTGGGTGGTGTTTTTCTCTCAATTTGAACAAAACAAACAAGTGGATGGAGAGCCATGATTTCCCCCCATACAGTTCTTGGCCATGGCATAATCCATATGGTCAATTAAAGCAGGTCTTTTGTGCTCACAGATCCACTTAATAGTGGAGTTTGATCAACACATGCAAGATCACACAGACATGTGTGTGGATTTGCTAAAAGGGATTTTAATTATTTAACCCTTTGTTTATTTATCTTTCCAGTGTGTTGTTGAAAATAGCGGCTGGCCTTAATGTTGTTACAGCAGGTACATCCATAAAATCTAGATATATTCCCATGACAACTTTTGCACGTTACAGTGTCTTTATTGTAGGAGCCGTCTTATAAGAGCAGAGTGGAGGTGACATATTAAAACCTTTCAAAGTAGGTTAAGCCTGGAGGACATGCCTGTGCTTTTTGACTGATTTTTGGGGGGTGGGTGAAATTAGCTGAAATTATTCCATTTCAGCTTTGGGAAATGATCTTGTGAAATGATATTTTTATGTGTTGTGGGTGGTAGCATGTCGTATTGAATGTCTTTATAAAATATGAAAATATGAATGTCCAAGAGGGTTGTCTGTTCAATGCTAGAGTCCCAAGTAAACTTACAAGAGTAGAAGTAAAAAGAGGAAAAAGTAAAGTAAAAGAGGAACTTATTCTGTCAGGATCAGCCTAGAGGCATGGAACAATTGATTTTCTTTCAGTGATAATCATTGATAATTTCCTTTTCCTTTTTGAAAGCACAGCTTTTTCTTTCCATTTTGGCTTTCTGTCCACACAGAAATTGTGTTTTTGGTCACCAAAAACAAAAGTTGAGGATTTTTTTTTTTTTTTAAATGTAATCTTTTGTTGGGTGGACAGCTGAAAATGAAGCAATTTGAAAACACTGGCACAACATTTCATTTGATCAGTTCTTTTAATAACTTTTAACCTCATTCATTTGTTACATATTGGAGGAACTCAGCCTCTTCCTCTATTTGTATAAATGACTCACTTTGTTTTATGCATTATGACTTGATTTTCCATACAGTTTTGGACATTGTCAAGATCTTTTAACTGTATTTGTACTTGCATTTGTAGCTAACTTGTCTCAGCTTTTTTTGCACATGCTCATATTGTGAAGATGTATGCATTTTGGATTCTTGTGTGTACAGAGATATTAAAAATGCTCATGTGCTCATAAAGTTGCATTTTCAAAATAAATAAATAAATAAATCCCTCTCTGTGTGGACATTAGACTCTAAAATCCATTAAAGCCATAATTGTGGAAGTACCAGCCAGGCTAACACCAGACTAGAGTTTTTCTATAGATTCTTGTAAGGCTCTTTGATCTTGTTGGCTTATTATGTTTATAAAGAAGGAGCTGTGCTCATGTCATCTGAGGTTGGATGAACATCACCAATTTGACACTATCAAATCATGATCACATGGCAGCTAATAGCTAGCAGATTAAGGGACAATGCACATGAAGTTTATCAGGCAAGGATTGTTATAAATTCAATTCTGAGAATCAATTAAAACCAGTGGGCCTCATTGAACAGACATTTTTAAAAACAAATTTGTTTTTAAAAACCATTTATACAGTTTTCACAAAGATTCTGGCATTCACCAGTGTTTTCTTATTTGAAATTTGTTCTTAAGTAAGAACTGAATCCACACATACTCAAGAGCACTCTTCGTCAAGTCCATAAGGGCTCATTCATAGACATTTTGAGCCCTTTATGCACATGTTCCAGAAGGCTGCATTTCTGCAAACTTTGCCTGAGGGAATTATGCACAGTTCATAGCGCTGTGACGTGAAACACCATGGGAAGCCCAGAAGCATTAAAAAAGTAAACAACCACCATAAAATGGAGAAAAGAAGAAAGAACAATAAACAAACAAGCATGGAAGGATCACCCAACTCTAATGTTAAAAAAGAAGTTTTCATGTAAGTATAAACACATAGCACACTGGTGCTGTCTCTGCGCTGAATCCACCATAGACTTTTCTTAGAATCTTTCTTAAGAAGAAATTTAAGAGCAAACTTAGGCAGATATTGGTGAATGAGGGCCAATGCTCAGAATTTGAACAAATACTGCCAAATGATGGCGTCTGTCCAAACTAAGTAGGGATAGCTCTTTGCTCTTCCATGAAGTTGGTGTCAACTTCATTTACACTGAAGTCATGTCTACGGTTGTATCAGCAAGTTGGAGAATTGTTAGTAGGGGTTTTCGCTCTGCTAGTGCTTTCTATTTGTGAAATACAAATTTAACATTAGTATCTATGTTATACTAGCCTTACCCTAATCCTAACCAGTCTACTGTATATCACACTGTAATGTCTTTGTAATTGTTGTCATCACTGTTTACCACCATAAAAGAACAGACATAGATAGTGCTAAAAAATTCTGTTCATGGGTTGTTTTAAACTTGTGTATGTGCCAGATAGGTGATGCAATACATTACAGAAAGCGCTATAAAGTCGAGGCAAACACATGGAAGTGTTTGAAAGTGTATTCAGAATAATTTTCTGTGCCTGATATCTGAATGAGAGAGAAAAAACAGAGCAAAAGGCCTCTGTGGAGGACATTGCTATAATCACAAACACATCATGTACTGTCATTATATTTCTTAGGAGAGCTGCCATTTACATTTGCCCTAGTGTTCCATTTAAGGTAAAAGAAAATCTTTTTGTGAGGAAAGCAAGGTAGAATTGGTTGGAAGGTTTTTAACTGATTAAACTAATTACAATGTCTGTTATTATGTGGTGCAAATTAAAGCAGTGTTTTCAGTGTGTTTCTCATGAATAATGCCCTCAAGTCAAGGACGCAGCAATTAAAGGAACACAAGCAGTAAAGTGTGTTTATTGCATTTGCCAACTCCTTGCATTCATTGCTGAGCACCTACATTTAAGGATGAGGAAAAAAATGGCACTCCAGCATATAAAGCAGCTTTAAGAGAGTGTGTTTTTTTTTTGTTTGTTTTTTTGTTTTTTTTTAGGCAGCAAGAATTCTAAACCAAATCTTTTTGATATTTCAGCAGTAGAAGACGTTTTTGGAGGCTGCATAACGAGAGACAGGGGAATCCTGTTCAAGGCCACTTGGAACCTTATCATTGTTGCACTAGTGTCAACTGCTTTCACATTTTTCATCGTAACAGTTGAATGAAAAGGGAAATTAGAAATAATATTCAATTAATCAACTTCATTATGCAGAATAGAACTTCTGGCGAAGTTTTGTGCTCTTCAAGGTCAGCTCACTTTTTAAGCTGATGAGATAAAGCATGAAGGATTTCCTTGTCAGCTGAATTCTGGCAGGAAACTGCATGCTTGGTCTTGTGTCTCCGAGCAAGGGGCCAGGGAACTTTTAACTGATGGTGAGGTAAACAAACAGGCTGTCGGGTCGAGAGGCTGCTGCGGTCAGAATGATAAATGTTTGAACGTCACTACCTGAACAAGGAAAACAAAATGTGCCTGAACACATCAAAGTTTATTTCTTTTTCCCTCCTTCAGAGATCTTTGATCTTCTGTTAGGTTGAGGGAAGCAGAACACTATAACTGACAGCGCAGAATGGGTCTACCTCCCCTCGACACAGCCTTCAGGTTTAAGCATTTTAACCAGAGGGTGAATCAAACTGTATCGTAAAGGAATCTGGTCAATATTTTCCCCCCGTTTCATTTGAAACTTAACTTAAAAGTTCACCAAACTCAGTAAATTGAAGTCCATAGTTCTGTCCTCTCTCTGACTTTTCACAGCTCCAAAAAGAAAACACTGAATTTCTCCCAAGCAGTTTGTGCAGTATGATCCACGTGTTTTGTAGCCAAATTATTGCACCATGGGTCTGAAGGTCCAGTATTTACCTCATTATCTCATAGATTGTCTTCACTAACAATGTTCTGGCCACCCTACAGTGCTCTTGCAGAAGTTTCTGCTTGCTCCTGTAGAGTGACTGTTGGCACTTTCTGGAACAAGGCTTTGTCATTGTGGAAAATATAGGAGGTAAATATTGACTCTTGGGCCCACAGTGCAATTGTCTGGTCACAAACCCAAACACTTAACTAGGTGATTTCACTGACGTTCTGCCCACGCTTGACCTGCTATATAACGTGGCTGTCCATCCTCATGTTAACATCAGTATTATGATGTAGCCTGGCAGTCAAACAGCAGCAGGCTGAAATGATGTCTAGCATTGAGCTGATGTCTGTCCCAGACTTTTTAAAATTACATTCATTGGTCATAGCAGGTCACCACAATGCTTATTTAGGTGTGCTTGTCATTGATTGGCTCAATGGGTGTCTGCAACAGCATGTTTGTTGTCTATACCAGACAGCAGCCTCGAGAAGATCATGCGTTTGGTCATGTGTGTGTGCGTGCGTGTGTGTGTGTGCGTATGTGTTTGTGTTTGTGTGTGTATCTGTCCACAGCTAATTTCAGATACCACTGGGTCGATCAGCCTAAATTTTTTGTGCACAGTTATACTTGCCAGAACCTCTCACGGTTACGGTTATTCAAAACCTTTTAAAATTGTTCTTGCGACTTCTGCTGCCTCATTTTATTCACTATCCAGCTTGTTTGACCAGCATTGATCTCCTCCCCCTTCTCTCTCTCTCTTCACATGCTGGGTCACTAGCCCATCCCGCACAACATTCACTGTCTAGCTAATTTTTAACCTCATGTGGCTGCGTTCACTCTGATCACTGGTGAAAAAATCTAGGACGTGTGTTTCGTTTTTAGAGTGAGTTCAAAATACACATTGCTGACAATGAAATTTGACAGAGCACAGAGTAGATGCAGGTGAAAAAGCACTGTAAAAAGTGTCAGAGGTTGATATGGTCTGTCAGTAAGTGGGAGTTACATAGGGTTAAAACAGGCTGATGCTTCACCACTGTAAAAAAAAATAAATGAAAATGATGTGTTAAACAGCTGTGGCTATTTCGTTCGTCAGTAGACTAATTTGACATCTTCACAGGTCTTTTGTATGACCTTAAGAGTAATTCTGAATTTTGTTATTTTAATTTCTTGAAACACAATTTCTGTCGAAAGCCATATGACTTCTGGCAAAGAGGCAGAAATGGCTCAGGATTTTACAGCTGTCCACAGCTGGAGTGAAAAAGGCCCTCACCAGTGTTAATCCATGGAAAGTGGCAGGGCCCGATAACATCCCTGGGAGGGTGTTGAAGCACTGCGCTGAACAATTAAAGGATGTCCTCACAAACATCTTTAACACCTCTCTCAGCCAGGCGATGGTGCCCGCATGCCTCAAAAAAGCCACCTATGCAGCACATAAAATCCTGCCTCCCTGCCAGCCTGGACCCCCTACAGTTTGCCTGTAAGGCAAACCATTCTACAGAGGATGCCATCACCACCACACTCCACTCCATTCTGTCCCACCTGGAGGACAGGAACACCTATGCCAGAGTCCTCTTCACTGACTTCAGCTCGGCATTTAATACCATCATCCCACAACAGCTCGTGGAGAAACGGAGGTCACTGGACATGGACACTGGCATCTGCAACTGGGTTCTCAGCTTCCTGACACAGCAGCAGCAGACAGTCAGGATGGGGAAAAGAACATCCAGCTCCATCACTGTGAACACAGGGTCCCCACCAGGGCTGTGTCTTGAGTCCCCTGTTGTTCAGCCTACTCACACATGACTGCACTGCTTCCCATACTGCTAATAAGATCATTAAGTATGTGGACGACACAACAGTGGTGGGACTCATCAGGAATGAGGACAAGGCTGCATACAGGATGGAGGTGGAGCAGTTGACATCGTGGTGCAGGTCTCACAACCTCTTCCTTAACGTGGGTAAGACAAAGGAGATGGTGATAGACTTCAGAAGATCCGGCAGGCTGGACCATAGCCCTCTGGCCATCGACGGTGCTGTGGTGGAAAGGGTCAGCAGTGTCAAGTTTCTGGGAGTTCATCTGGCAGGGGATCTGTCCTTCACCACCAACACTGCTGCCATCGTTAAGAAAGCCCAACAGTGACTTCATCCGCTCATGAAACTCAGGAAGGCTAGTCTCCCAACCGTCCACCTGACCACCTTCTACAGCGGCACCGTGGAGAGTATCCTGATGTACAACCTCACCTCCTGGTTTGGCAGCTCTATGGAGTATGAGAGGCGTCAGCTGAACAGGGTGGTGAAAACAGCCAGCAGGACCCCCTCCCATCGCTGCTGGACACGTACAGGAAGCGCTGCATCTGCAGGGCGGTGGCCATCCTCAAGGACACTCACCACCCTTCTCACAGCCTGTTCTCCCTGCTGCCTTCTGGAAGAAGACTCAGGAGTATCCGCTGTAAGACCATCAGATTTCTAAACAGCTTTTTCCCCAAGGCTGTGAGAGCACTGAACACTGAAACGAGCACTTGCACACTGAACACACTGTGCACTGAACTAACCTGCTGCTAAAAACTCTGACTGTTCTGCACACTTATTGCACATTTGCTCAGCCAACGTTGCTGCCGCTGTTTTTATCTATTTGTTATATGATTTTTTTTATATTTTTATATTTTATGACCTGATTTTGCACTACTTTTAACTTAGGAGTACACTATTTCGTTTCTTTTGTACTCAGTACTAAGAAATGACAAATAAAAAACTTTTGACCTTTGACCTTAAACAAGTTTTCGACTGCTGGTATAATGTGTCTAATAAATTAAAACACATACAGAGAGAATAAGAAAAGGCTAAACTTGAGAGGTTTTTGTTTGATGGTATATTTTCCATATTGCTCTGTAATCTGAAAAATGTTTGACAGTCCAATTGGCTGCTGAGTCTCTCCTGAATTTTGCTCAGCAAATAGTCTATAGTCTGTAAAAGGGGAGATCTGCACTCTGTTGACTGCCCTCTTCTAGTTTATTCTGGGTACTTCCATCAGGATGCTTGTCTTGGCAACTTATGACTGTGCTGTGGCTAAAATAAAGCTGTCAAAATCTGAATTTGATGGCTCCCATTTCATTAGCTTTTACATTACAGCTTTGATCTACTCTAGTGTAATACGCAGTAAAAAAAAAAAAAAAATCCTGCTCCCAAAATTGTCTTGAAATGAATTTACAAGTTATTTGTCAAGTACAAATAGATTTCAGTAAACCTCTACATGCATCTGCTTCTTTGCATTGCTAAGGGATTTCTATTGGTATGTGGAATCTAACTGGTGTGTTGCATATCAATGAAATTGCAAATTAGTCTGATATGAAATATGCAAGCTTCTACCACAGTGACTGCTGTTCAGCAACACACTTACATTACTCACTCATATGGTAAGTGCATAGAAACAACATGCCTCGAGGAGTGTGCAAATCATCGGCTTCTTTCTAATCTATGGCTCTTTGATCATGATTTCCCACTAAACAACAAACAGTATGTAATGTTTTGACAAAGGTATGATGCGTTCTGTTATTTAGCAGGCAAGTGTAAAAGTTGAAATGAGAGACAACAGCAGACGGAGAGGGGGCATTTCGAATATGTGAACTTCATTTTGTGCTCCTTAGTGTTTACAGCGCCATCATGTGGTCTTTTCATACAGCAGGAGACATGATGATAGCAAGGGACGTGCCTGTCAAAGACGCCAATGAAAACAAAGAAAACAATGACATTTATTTATTGATTTATAGGTTATACATTTCATGATATAATAGCGATATATTATTATTGGCAAAGATACTATAATCCAATTGCATTTCTATACATAAATACAAAATCTGAGGTAGGGCCTCAAAGATTGATGACATTCAAAATAAATAATGCATTTCACATATATTATATATGTATATATATATATATATATATAGATCTTTTTTTTTTTACATATCACATAATTTAAAACATTTCTATTATATATCTAATCTATTTTGAAATCAAATGATGTCATGAGCTGTTAGAGGCACATATCTATATCCATAGGCAGCAGTACCTCACATAGAACACACAGAAATATGACATTACCCAAGTAATTAGAAATTTAACCTATGTATTCATAGGTCACACAATAAAGTGCCAAAAAGACACAACATACATAACAATAGGAATATCAGTACCATATGAGACAGACAATAAGCTACTCTGTGTTGTTATTTTGAAATACATATAATGTTCTACCATCAGAGGACATCTATAAGGCCAATGGTTACCTGAAGATGTTTCGTAACATATTGGCAAACATCAAAGAACACTACATGGATTATGAATGGCAGTATCTCAACCTCCTAAACGCAGACGACAAGTTCCTTTTTTTCTTTTATAGTTTGTTTTCTGTTTTCACTACAACCCTATATAAAGTTCTCATCTTTCTTTGGTAACCTATACTGCCCAAAGTTGACCTGTAGGCATAGCGAATGTAAAGTTACTTTTCTTTTTGTAATTTTTTTTGAGAAGGAAATAAGTGGCCCTCTGTTTCTTAGTATTATGTGAAACAAAAAACTCTCTAAAGTAAACATGCAAGGACATACAATATTGAGAGAGAAAGGGTCAAGGATTACTATATAAGGACATCAAACTACAGCAACACAAATTGCACATGCAAGCTCTTCATTGTTATATTTTATGAATCAAAATGGTTTAAACTGAATCCCAAACCTAATTTCCTCAAAACAAAAGCACAGAAGCCCAGTAGAAATGGAAACACAAGGACACAAACTCTGCCAAATAGCATTTAGCGAACTACATATTTAGTTGTGGACCTAAAGCAAATCATTTTAATCTTTTTCAGGGCATAAACGGTCTTACTACAATGAGCATACTGTCCAGCACAGGGCCGTGGAACACACCAAGAGACACTCTGAGGAATCTGTAATTTAAATTTAGCCTGCTCCTTCTGCCACCCTCAAGTGTGTTGGTGTCAAAGAGCTGCATTTTTGGATATCAGTATTTGAAGTTTGTTTGACCCAGCTCAAGTTTGCAGAGGTGGTCTAAGATCCCTGTGTCCTTCCACACAGAGAGGAGATTCTGTTTGGTGCCCCGGGGGGAAAAGCCCACAAATCTCTTCTGCTTCTTACAGCAATCTGCTCTGAGACTGGCCATGCAGACATCTGATTGACAGTGAGTGTGGACAGTAAAACTACACACAAGCATACACAGACGTACAGCATTATCACACTTCAACAAATAAATTCAGGAGATGCATTAGATTATAACATAAGCAATGCTCTACAGCAAGCAAGCTATTTAACAATAGGGTGTTTGTGCTCCTTAATTGATTCTTATGTTTGCTATCAAACCATACAACCTCTTAATCACATCTGTGCTATTTTCATGTCAAGGTAATGGAAATGGCTTTAAGAAATAGTTAGGGAAACCCTTAACTCTCTGTGCTACAATACTCTCAGTAATTATTGCGTCCATTTCTACCTGCAGCCTCTGTTAACAACAGCCCACTTAGCCATTAAATGCCCGCAGTGTTAAAAGCATGATAAAAACCAATCAAAACTTTAAGTCAGCATGAAAATGCATATCCAACTGGTCTATGAGTGTAAAGGATTAATTGCTTTTGAGTGGATGCATGGTGTTACCCAGAAGGTAATTGGTTGGTATCCAACTAAGTAAAGGTAGGCTGATTGCCTGACATGTCAAATGCAAAGCAATTATGAAACTGGTCACACTGCATATTGAACTGGACTGGTCTATTCCCTCAGGCTGCTGTGCTGTTAACACCTGGATGAATCTTATAACGACCAAAACGTGCGCACGGTTACTGTCTAAGCGATACAACTTAATGGAAAATATGAGCTGAATTCAGCATTGTATATTGATTGACTCTGATGTAGCAGTGTGCCTGTGCATTGATGCTGCCGAGCAACATGATCCACAAGTCGCTTGAAGTCCAGTCATTTCCTGTAGAGCTAACTGACAAGGGAAACACTCACTTTCCATGATAGATAAGCCGTGGGTTCAATGAGGGAGATCAAATTTTCATGGTCTCCAGCAGCAGGGGAGAAGGACTCAGGCGCAAAGTTATTATAATTTTTTTTTTGTACGTTTTTTGCTTCAATTACCTAGTTAGTGTTTGCCAGCTAGTTACTGTATGTTAAGTTATTGACAAGTGATTAGAATGTTGCGACCCAACAAGTGGCCTTGAGGCTTGCAGTGTGAACACTCAAAGGACAGCATGGTCATCGCGAAACGTATTTGAACAACAGCTTACATGATGCTATGCAGATGAATCCATTAAGGTCTGAAATACTGAGCAAGAAGCTGAGACGTTGCATGTCTTTGAGGCCATTAAGAAACACTGTTTTGATTTTGGCCCCTTTCTTGCAACATACTTTCCTCTGTTTTTCATTAGAAGTTAGCATTGTGGTGGCTCTACTCTCTAGTTCTTCCACACTGAATGCTATTATTCCTACATCTACCGGAGTAGGCTGATGGAATCAAGTATACCTGAGACCCTGTTTCATGAGGACACACAGAGAAGAAGAGGCATAGTTTGAAATGGCAAAGTGGTCCCCAGAGCTCTACCACAAACAACAACACACAAGTACACTTCCAGGAAAGAAAGAGGCCTTTTCTAGTCTAATAATCATCTATTCACACATAACAGCAGCTCATAACATTGGGAGGACACAACAACACACACACTTACTATGCTGACATACTTCTTAAGAAGTGTACATTTTGTTCAACATATAGTTACACAGCTAGCAAGAGAAACCTTGGACCACACATAAACACACACCCACTCTTCTCTAATTCAACACACGCACACACGCACACACACACACACGCGCGCACAAACACACACACACACACGTGTATATATATATATATATATATATATCTATATATATATATATATACACACACACACATATATATATATATATAATACTGA
>OMLB01014950.1:0-14648 GCA_900302555.1 Myripristis jacobus
AATATTGGAAACAGCTCTCAATAAAATGCAGGCCAGTCCAACAGCAGCACTAACTATGAGCTCAATGCCAAACATAGAAGTGAATGAACACCTCTATTACTGTGACAAAAAGAAATCCTGAGCATTATAGGCAGCAGGAAAGGAAACTTTATGGCACAACAGTTGGATTGGATTGGATTAAATTGTACAAGTGGAGCTGATAAAGTGGCCGCTGACTTGTATGGTAAATGTGAGCTGCGCTTCTTTACTCTCTAGTGCAGATAAACCAGAGTTCATGATGGACTGTGAGAGGAATTACTCCATGTGGACCTTCTCTGGGGGATTCAGGACCTGGGTCAAGATGTCTTTAGTGAGGACGTCCGGGAAAAGCGATGAAGCCGTCGAGTTTCGGCAAGAGGTAGTTTTCATTCGTGTTTCAGCATCCCTTGAATTTCCATTTTGGTTAAATCTGTGACTGTTGAGGAAAAAATCATTCTAAAAACATGAATTGTGTTGGATCTTCTAGTCCGGTGTGGTGAAATTCAATGACAAGAGGCCTGAATTGGAGAAAACCAATGAGCTTTTCTTTGTTGTGTTTGAATGGCGGGATCCTTTCATGCAAGAAATCAGAGAGGTGAGTTCTCACTGATGTTTTCGCCCGTCAGCTCTGACCTGCCTGTGATTATCTCAGTGTTGTAATACTTTTTTGCCTTTTTTTTTAATTTTTACCTGAACAGATAGTGACTGCCAACGCCTGGAACTCCATCGCCATTCTCTGCGGCGTCTTCATGGCTCTCTTCAAGGCTGCGAATTTTGCGAAGCTCAGCATACGGTGGATAATCAAACTGCGTAAGAGACATTTGAGGAACAAAACAAGGGAACTGAACCAAATAAGCTGAAATACACTGCACACGAGAAGCATTTGCAGTGTGATGGCGCAATTCCTGTCACACTCAGATTTGCCCTCAAGAACTCATTTTGTGATGATTAACACGGCCGTGTGTTTGGAAATCATCACTTGCACTGTTTTGCAATTGCAAACACTGAGTTGTTTTTTTTTTAATCTTTAAAAATTGTTTTATTCATGCCATCACTTACATGCTGGATGTCTGTCGTGTCATTTCTTAGGTCAAATTCACAATGATTAACACAGTGAACTACCGATTCCTTTAATTTATGTCATCGCATTTCAAAAGTGGATGCATTTTTAAGAACATGATGGAAAAATGAATTCAAAGATGCTGAGGAATGTTTGCTGAGGGTTGAAAGTTGTTTGTTGGGAGACAGTTTATCTCTGAGGCTTAAAACTGAGAAAATGTGAAGTTTTATCAGAGTGTTGCTGGATGTTGAATTATCTCTCATATTGATTATTCTACTTTAAAAGCACTATTATAGAGAGTCTTATTTGAGTGCCTCCTATGACAACACATTATAGCGATGTTAAATTGAGTTTGCACTCCATTTATATTCACAACAGCAAACTCTAAAAAGGATTATCAAGAACTGATTTTCTTTCTGTGTTACACTGTTTTTGCATAACTTGTATGCAGGTATGTTGTTTGTGACAATTATTCAGAAATTGTTGTTTTCTCCCTTAAGACTTTTTGGAAAATCTGGGATCATCTGGATTGTACTTGAATTGATGTAAATACATAAAAAAAAAACAAAAAACAACTATCGATACAACTGTGGTCCGTTTTGTGTTTCACTCCCTATGTTTTCAGAGATTTTGAAAAAAGAAAACATTTAATAGCCTTTTGATTTTTATTAAAACATAATACAAAGAATAATCCAATTTATTGTTATTGTTTAGCAAAATAATTGCATCACTTTTATATAAATTTCAGCGGTAAGGGGGAACAATAGAGGAACAAAGCTGCAGGAAATTTAACAAAAAAAGGGGGGAAAAATAGAAATAAACATACATTTCTGTTTTTCTTTTCTCAGTGAAAATTTTGCCTAGATGCAATTCCTTTTTATTTTTTAAAATTTGGAAATACTTATGAGCACACAATACAGTGATGATGTAGTAATGTTTCCTTTTTCCCCCGACCCCACCCACCAAAGTACGCACACCTAAAACAGCAGATAAAAAGCACCAAAAACGAGAAAAACGGGAATTTTAAAAATTTACCACTTCGAAAAATGTTATTTATTCATGTTAACTCACTGATATGAAAATAAGATCAGGCAATAACCTGGGATCATCTCTCAATAACAGGATGAAGTTCAAAAGTTCAGTGTGTTTTTATCGAGGTAACACACATAGTGTGGGGCGGGGCGTTCAAGGGGCAGCTCGCCAAGGCTGTAGGAAACTAAAAAGTCACGCTGTTCAAACTCTCTTCCGGAGCACCGTGAACACTATTTCAAACTTGAACTTCTGTGGTATATAACTGCAAACATGAAACGTGAAGTAGTGTGTCGCATTTGAGATACCAGACCTGTTTTTGGTGTTGTTTTTTAGCAGTATCCTTGCCGTGGTTTTGTGAGTAGCGGTGTTCCTGAACGCAGCTCGGGTCGGAGGTCATAGTACAGGATGTTAGCCTCAACGGTGGGTGTGAAAATGCAGTAGTGACACACATTTTGGATAGTATAAAGGTATCCAAACAATAACTTGTTATTTAATATACTTCATATAACATATTTGATATTTCATACACTCCCTCACGATTTCATGAGCACGTCATTACATTGTTGTTGTGAGGTTAGCAACCGTCGCTAGCAGGCTGAGCTGTTACCCTGTTGCTAAGCTGCTTTAGCTTCGGCTAACAGGATACATCTCCTAAAAACTGCTTTAATATCTCTGTAGTTCATGCTTTATGCAGCCTGTTGTTTTTTGTTGTTTACTGTTTGCTGTTTAGGCAAAATAGAAGTGTGGTACATCGTTGTAGCGTGTGTTTTGTAAAGTAACGGTTATCGGTGAAGCTAGTTAGCGGCTAGGCTAACAACAGGATGCAAGGACCTGGTTTGCTTGATAAATACCGTTAAACATAGTTATGTTAAAGAGCAGCCTCAGCGTAAGTAACACGTCGTTGTGGCGTTTGTTCTTGGGAGTGTGCAAGTCTGTTTTGGTGGTGACAAACTCCTGCAACATGAAGCTAAAGCTGTCTTTGTTTTTAGCCCGTCTGTAGCTGCTGGTGTTTGATTGTTTTCCATTGTTGCTCCTGCAGGATCTCTGGCTTAGCTAACCTATAACCCAACATTATAGTGTTATATGCTAATCTGCTTCATTTTAGTTTAGTCTAACTCATTCAGCAGTAGCAAACCACTGATGAGGCCTTATTCAGCTTATGAGGCTTGCAGAGGAAAGTTCATGTGTTGACGAAAAATCAAATGTCTCTAGACATTTTTAACCATAGCGACATTTGTAGGTAACATCACTATTTTGAATCTGCACTGTGCCGCCTGCTGCCCCCTAGAGATTCACTGGGTGTGAGGGAATATGACCCATGCATCACACTAATATTATAAATAACTGCCCCCCGGTACCTTGGGAGTCAATAGAAATGATGATGGGAGTATTGTTAGGCATATTAACACCATAAACTGCTGCTGCTGATGGGATCTCCAGACCTCGTTCATTTCCATATCAGACTTTGTCCTTATTCTATATTAAACTTTGCTCTGTGATTAAATAACTACTTATCATCCCCGCCATGGCCTGGTAAAATGTTGGCTGTGGGAATCGGGGAGTCCCAGTTTATCTATTTTGCGTAATGGATCTTTGGTACATGTCGTCAGCGTCCTAATTTGAGTTAGAATCAGATGCCCACTGTCTTCTTTGACTTCTACAGCAGTTGGCATCCAACATGTTGCATTACCTTGTACTAGAAGGCTGTATTAATATGGGCTTTTTCTGCCTCTTTTGAAGGTTGTTGCCTTACTGTATATTCTTGTTAAATTCCCAAACCTAATCACACTATAACAAGAGTAGAGATGGGTGTAATGTTGTTTGCTTCTTTTGTTTTTGGTAGGGTTTTGGGTCAGCCTGGGCAAAAACTATAACATAAACGAGAGCTTTTAAAGTGGCTGGTTCTTCCCAGAACATTTACAGATTTACCAACCAGCTGCATTTTAGAATAGAGCAGCGCTTCCATATGATCACTGCTGCACAGCCATGTTGTTCGTTGGGACAAACTAAACAGCTACAGTTGAAATTTACTAACATTTGGCTTGTGGTCGGTGTTGATTTCCCGCCCTGTTTGTGAATGTTAGACAAGTCCAGGCATAGCCACACTGCTCCCATGGCTCTGCCTTCTGGCCATGGAGCTGCTCTATCAGCAGGCTGTAATTAGACCATTGACCAGGTTGAAATGTGTGCTGGCATTTGGCTGTGGCACCGAGGCATGTTGAAGAGCTAGGTGTGGGAGTGAGGGAAAATGCGCCCTCAGTCGTCATGGTGTTGGTTTGGTGTGTCAAAGTCCGCTAGCTGAGCGAGAGCTGAGACTGCAGCTACTAAGATAATAGCTGGCTGCCGTTCCACATACTTGCACCGTACATAATTAGTTTTGATATTCGTGATGTCACACTAAGGTCGAACCACACTATTTATAATTAAGAACAGTGTCACAGAACTTTCTAGCTTTGTTCTGTGTAAGCTGTTATTGCTCTGCACTTTTACTAAAATGTTTCTCTCCCCTCACAGTAATGGGCTGACATTCACCTGTATTCAAAATGGGGAAAGGAAGAAAGTGCATCCTTTGTGAAATGATCTGCAGCTCTAAGCAGGTAATATAGCTTCAGTTATTACCGTTGATCAAGTGTCATGACGTCTAGGATCCCAGCTCACATTCGTTCTCCACATTCAGATATCATGCTGCAGTAAAATAAAGTACCAGACATCAGTGTTTTTTTCTAGGCTTTGCATATTTGTGCCATATAGAATGCATCACTTAACCAAGCAGAGAAACTGCATTCCACTGACTTTCATTAAAGGAAAGCTGTGTTTTCAATGTGTATCTGCAGGAGATGGATGAGCATATGAGGAGTATGCTGCATCACCGCGAACTGGAGAACCTGAAGGGCCGGTGAGTTTGCTGTAAAGCTGCACCAAAGACAAACTACACAGATTCATTCAACACCGTTTGCTATAATTGTGTATTATTGATTTCTATACAATATAATTGTAGGGATCAGTTAAACTGAGACATATAATCACATTTAATTTGCTTTTTAATGCCCACTGTAATTGAAAATAATCAAGATGTTAATGTTAATGCAGTCATGATCAGTATCCTTGTGGGGTTTGACGATGCGCCAGTTGGATCTCTTTCAGGACATGGGTGCTTGTCAAAATAAAGTGAAATCAAGAAGAAATCCCATTGTGAAAGGAGGAACTTATTTTTATGTTTAGAAAAAAGCATAATGCGTTTCCGAGCTGCTTGTTTGTCAAATATATTATAGTAAATACGTTTCGTCTGCAAATAAAGTGTTGCAGTTCATCCTAGGGCGTTGCTGCCCTTCTATTCTGTATGGGATTTCTTCTGGAATCATGATTAGTAATCAGGATGGCAACATGAAATTAAATATTAAGGATTAACATTTTAGCTGTAATTGTGTCTTATATAAGACACTAACTTACTGAACTAGTAACTGTAATTAAAAAAAAAACAAAAAAACCCACGTTGAATCAGGAGTTTAGTTGAAGTCCATTTTGGCCACGAGGCACGTGTATGCCTGGGCACGTGTGGATCACCGTTAACGGGCAAGTGGGTAGAGGGGCAGCTGTCTCTACTGTGGCTTATATATTTAGACACAATCTCTCCGGAACAACAGGCATGACCGATAGCAGGCAACTGGCTATCTTGTGACCCCATGTAGATTAAGAAAAGTATGTGGCTTGTCAGTGACTTGGAGCAGTCCGGGGTAGAACAAATTGGGTTTCAGGCTCCAGGCCCGAGAGGTCACTAGTTTACTGGGACGTCATATAAACTCTGATTAGAAAGTTGACTATCATGTGACTTTATAAAAACTTTGACCTGTCTAAGTATCTCTTTAAGCAGAAAGAAAGTAAGTATCTCTTTCAGCAGTATGGGTGTGCTGGCCATTTGAAAGTAGTGAAAGTAGTGAGAGTGCTTTATTTAGAAATCAGGCTGTCCAGGAATTCGATGGCATTGGCAAACATGTTTTTTGCTTCAACAAGTGTAATTACAGTTTTTAGAAAAAATCACTGTTACTTCGATATTTTGTTAAGGTTTCATTTTGCCCGAGGTTGCAGTTGAGAAAGAACGTGACAATCTAAAAAAATGTAACTCAATCTCACTGATAAAGAGTTTGCCAGCTGCACGAGAGGTCAGAAAATGGCAGCATGCCATGACACAATTTTGAAAAAGAAGTTGAACAGGAGCCAGCAATCTGAAACTGACAGCGCCTCTCTCAGAATCAAAGCATGACATACTTGGGAGAGGTGGGGATTATGTGCAGCTGCACAAAGCTCCGGTTACACGAGCCATGGGATTGGTCAAACGGGTCTGCAGCTTGTGGGGGAATGTTTTAATAACACATGCTGGACAGGATGGGGGCTGGGTGCTGGCTTTCAGAGATGAGTCTGAGGTGAAATACAGGCACAGCCGTCTATGATCTCAGAGCGCAGCGGACACCATCATGAGAGCATACTAGGCTCAGGGCGCCTGTCTCCCATCTGCGCGTCCCAGCGCTGTGCTGCGTGGCTGGTTGTGGTGGCTAGACAAGCATGCTGCCTGGGTACAGCCTGGCTGCCCACCCTGCCCTCACCCTGCCACCTATGGCCTGCTGAAGAGAAGAGAAAAAAAGATCAGGACGATCAAGCTTTTAACTACGTTTTATTTTTTTTAAAAAGAAAATTCTAAGTTAGTTTACCTCCTGATCTGTGAAGGGTAGAAAATTTGGACAAGTCTTTTTTTTGTTGGTTTATACAAAACCTTCTGTAAGGATTGTTGAGTACTCTCCTCTCCTTGTCTTATTTTGACTTTTAAATACCATAAGTAGAGCCTAGAAGTTGTTGCAGGCTCTGCAGGCAGGAAAACCCAACCAGACTAGACCACAATCATGCCTGAAGGAACCGTTGAACGCCCGCTCTCCCCTTCCCTCCCCAGGGACTGTGGACATGAGTGCAAAGTGTGCCAGGTAACGGTGGCAAGCCTGACCGAATATGCCGGCCACATTTCCAGCCCCTCGCATAAGCAGAACGTGGATGCCGCAGATCAAAAGACTGCTGGGAACGACAAGGATGAGGACTACTTCGACCAGGCACTGGTGGAGTTGATCGAGAAAAGAAAAGAGTTGATTCGGTAAGACACTTAATATTTGTTGACAACCTGATTTCATCTGCTTAGTTTCTGGGGCTGGGGGATTAACATGGCCCAAAGTCAAAGAAATGCTATCTAACATGTTGCAAGGTTTGTATACATTTAATAGAGTGCAATGTATCTAATAATTGGGCAGTTGTTTTTTTGTGAAGTATTGACAGAAAGTCATCTTTATGGAAAAAGTCAGTTATGTTTTTGCATAATATTGTAATTGCAAGTCCAAATACAAACACCATTTTTCTATATTTTTTTAAGTGTTCATAAAATATACCGATATTTTGGGTGTTGATAAAATGCTAGTTCTTAGGAGTCAATTTGACTAAAAAATTTTTTTTATCCCTGGCCTACAAGTAAAGTTGTAGGCCAGGGATAAAATGTTTACAATTTTTTTGCTGAACAGTGCCACAATGTCTTTTTTTGGACATTGGACAAAACACCATTTCCTCGAAGAAATAATTGCTGCTTGTGAAATTCTATAAATTGCAGTAGTCAGTATTGCAGTCAAATATATTTTTTCGTAATTGTGCACACAGTCATTTTTGTGGTGATTTAATCACTTCCAGTCGTGAATGTTGGTGATAAGCTCATAGGCTGCCTCTGTGTCTGTGAACCATGTATAGTCACATTCTGTTCAGCAGTACTCACAGGTCTCTTTTAGCTAAACTGAGCTGCTGCACCTTGAGCTGAGAGGTCGGAGTCGTATGTCAGGACTGCAGCCTAAAAAAAGCAGGACTGCACTCTCTTGCACCCACACACAAAGATCAGACACATTCTGCCTCAAGTTTTCTGGTCATTCTGCTATCTAGATTTGAGATCACACAACCAAACTTCTTACTGATTATGGGGGATTTCTGGTCTCTAGCTGCTGTCCTGATTTTTGTTCTTCCTGATTAAAATACTGTATATTGTTAAATAAACTTTTCTATAATCAGTTGCAATAGTGAGACTTCTGTAAAAGTATCCAGCCTCTTTAGACCTTTACATTTTTTTGTGCACATGATTGGCTGAAGATACAACTCTGTCCTCAGTGTCTCCCAGGAAACCTTAGAGAGGTGTCTCACTGTTGCAGTTTGGAAAGTGTGATATGTTTTGAGACTGCTGCAGGCAGAAGCTGGCATGCAGCTGTCACATGGTCACATGCCAGATCTTTTCACTCTGCTCACACCCCGTGAGGTCAATGCTTTAGGTCGCGCTATGAACCAAGTCCTGGCACCTTTTAGGTGTTAACACTTGTCATCAAGACTTGTAGCTAGGTAGACTTTCCAAGTCTTGCACACACATAAAATACATATATTATAATAAAGTATAATAGCTACATAAGGATGGTTTTATGTAATTTCACACAACTGCAAAGGATTAAAGTTTAAAGATTTGGCTTGGGTTTTTAGCCAGAGGTGATTTATAGTTATGTCTACATCAGCATTACAGAAGAAAGTTAATAAAAGGCCTTGGTAAGCTATAAATCTATATGTATCTTTGTTTCTAGAAAAGAGGAGGAGGCTGCTGCTGCAAAGCGTGCAAAAGAGGAGGCAGAACAAAGGAAACAGCAGGAGTTTCTGCAGAGGCTGAAAGAAACGAAGGAGCGTTTCCAGAAGGACTGCGCCTGGCGACCGCCACCAAGGGGCTTTAGCGGATCTTACCGGCAAGGGACTTGGTATGGGAACAAACTATCTGGTGGCAAAAAAGGGGAGGCTGTGGCTGATTCAAGACCCTGGCAGCACAGCAATCAGGGAAAAAGTGCAACTTGGCATGCTCAGGAGCCGCCCAACTTCCAGAACTGGGCGTCTGGACATTGGGCTGGTGGAGGCATGCGCAGCCAGGAGAATTGGGGCAGCAGGCAGTGGGATCAGGGCAATAAAAGAGATCGACTGCCCTGGCTGAGCAATGGAGGCAGCAGTTATGGTGTCTATGGCCAAAATAATTATCCCCCTAATCCACAACAGGGCAAGCCTCCTAGCCTCATGGGGCCTATTCCTAGGCATCCACCTCCACCCAGTTTCTTTGCTCGCGCTTTATACCAGATTCATAATAAAGGCAGTGACCAGGGAGGGCGACAGGGTGACGGATATCATAATGGGGAGCAACTGAATGCAGACAGTGACCGCAACAGCTCCAAGACCTTTGGCAGTAATCCAAAGCTAGACAAGGCCTGTCGCTGGTCACCCTATCCAACCACAAAGCTCTTTGACTCTGTACCACAAAAGGACACCCACCCCAGCCCCTCAGAGAAGTACCCCAAAGTGCCCACACCTCAGAAACAAGAAAAGTCACCAGACACCAGTATTAGTAGCAGCAGAAGCAGCAGTGCTCTGAGAGGTGGCCACCAAACCCCCTCACCTGGCCCCTCTAAGCAGAAGACAGAAAAGCCATCAGAGCACACAGATAGGAAGCTTTCCCTAACTTCTGGTGTGAAAGCTGGAGCTCCTCTCAAAAGGGCCTCCAATAAAGAGCGTGAACAGCCCAAGCCAGCCTCACAACACAGTACACTCAGTTCTAAGGCTTCACCCATTGAACCACTGCAATCAAGGCAAGAACAGCAGCTCTCAGAAATGCTGAAGAAAGCCAAAGAAAAAATGTTAGGAAAGAGGGACTCCATGGATATCTCCAGTGACAAAAGGATGGAAACAGCTCTTCATATTGTGGAGGAACAGCAAAGCAAACATCCAGAGGGTCAGCTTGGAATGAACAAAGAAAACAACTGTAGGCAGAATGAAGCTAAACCAGCTTCCCCTGACTCAGTGAAGCCATATCCCTGTGGAGACAAGAAAGTAAACCTTACATTGCCATCTCCAGACAGCAGCCAGTTTCTCCAGTCGGTACAAGTCAGCACCTCCACCATGGAAAGCTCAGAGCCTGCAGCCTCAGGGAAGGAAGAGGAGGAGGAGGACAGGAAGAGAGAGGAGAAGGTGATGGGATCAGAGACCCCAGATGACACCATGCAGGCTACAGAGTCGGGGCAGGGCTCAGAGAGTGATACCTCTAGGAGCGGTCAAGCACAAGCTGCCGCAGGATCAACCACAGCCAGCCTGTCCAAACTTGGCCTTCCTCCTGCCTTGAAGCGTGACCTGACCAAACACATAAGCTCTAAGAGCAAAACAGTCAGCCACGAGCCCAACCTGAACAGTGCCAGGCGGGTCCGCAATGTGAGCGAGTCACGGAAAGGGGAGACAGAGAAGGAGTCGGGACTCAAACCGACTGTACGGCAGCTCATCAGCTCCTCGGGGTCCCGGCGCAATGTGAACTGGGAACAGGTGTACCAGGAGGTCAGAAAGAAGCAAGAGCAAGGAAAAGGCATGCCAAGGTGAGATGATGACCTTATTATATAGATTTTTTTGTTTTGTTTAGTGCATTCTGAATAGGAGTTGATAAAAAAAAAAACAAATTACAATATTTTTATTCGATAAAAATTTTTTTAAACTTAAACGGTCAAGATGAAGTGTTGATAGTTCTTGTGTGTCTTAAATTATACTGAGATGAAATGTTGATCTTAGAATATATTTTTTTACAGTTTTAAGGATGACGTTTAAACTTTAAACTTGGATCGTGAGTTTTCAGTTTTATGGATCTAAGGGTGTATTTAGACCTGTCTCGTTTCGAGCAGTTGTTCCAAAACAGGGAGCGTTTTCCCCCAAAGATCGGTTCGTTTGGACATATGTGAACACAGCAATCGCGCTCGGATGCGGGATGAAACACGCGGACCGAGATCGCCTAGAACGGGTGGTCTCGACTCGCTTCCTTTGGAGCCCTGGAGCGGTTCGACCATAACCGACACAGCAACCAACACAGCTGACTCATAACTGTGGTTCACCCTCCAGTAGAGGGGGGCAGTAATGCACCCGGTTGCCAACCGTCAACCAAAAAAAAAGAAACAGCAGAAGAAGAAGCAACAGAACAAGAAGGGGTTTTTCCCTCTGGGATTTCTGACCAATGAGAGAACAGTTGGTCCGCGCATGGCATTTGTTTACAACTCTGGACCGATACAGACTGTTGCCTTGACAACACAAATGACCCAAAGGAAAAATGCAACAATTGTATCGATTTAGCCACTGAATCGGAACAAAGCAAGCGAGCCACAGGTCTGAATACACTCTTAGTGCAGAAGTGAGCTGAATGAACTTCACACATAAGCAGTGTCATACATAATGTGTCTTAGTATGTTCAGGGGTCAGTCACTGCATAGAGCCATTAAGATAACATCAAATGCAAAGTGACGTTTGCTTTCAGCTAACATCAAGCACCTCTGCTGCGTCCTGTCGCCCTCTAGGTTTGGGATAGAGATGGTGTCGTATGACCAGGAGGAACAGAGCCAGGAGGAGGACAACATCCGCCTGTTAGAGGGCTTCCAGTGGGAGATGCTGATGGACCTCCCCGCCTCAGCTGCCCCTCGCAAACGCTGCTTATCAGAGAGTAGCCTCGCTCCTGACTGCTCCGGGTCCAGTCACTCCCTGTTCCCCCCTCAGATCTCCATGGAGACACTGCACAGCCCAAAACCCATATCTGCCCAAAGGAGCAGAAACAATCAGCGGCTGCAGGAAGGGGAACAGATGCTCGGTCAGTGTGAGGCCAAAGCACAGAAGCAGCTGGACAGAATACCGACAGGGACAATGAAGGCACTGCAGCGGTCTGATTCAGCTTTAGGGGACAGCAGTTCGGGGACGGAGCTGAACGACAGCCAGGGAACAGGGAAGAAACGTAGAGCAGCTGGGGTGAGTGAAGGACGCTGTCTTACCTCAGAGGGGTGTAAAAAATCAGACTGGAAATAAGAAATATTGTAGATTATTGCTAGACTCATTAAGCAGAAATTGATCTATTTGTAGTGATTATTTCTCTAATATCTTTCAGGATATTCCAAGCCCGGAAATGCCGTGCTTGGAACGAAAGAATAAAAGAAGGAAAATCAAATCCAAGAGAGGTTAGTGCCACAAATATGAGGATGTAAAAGTTCTATTTCGGTGTGTATGAGGCATAAGACAGTGTATTTGCTTTGTAATACTGTCATGTTAATTCAGTTTGTCTCTGATAACTTAATGCACCGTCTCTGGTGAGATGCCGTGATAATTTTTAGTCATCATTTTACTGCATTTGCACTATGGCCATCTTGATTTTGCAAAAATTTTCTGAAAATCATTTGTATCATAGCTCAGGCATTTACTGTTCACACATGTTTTGGGCGTGGTGCAGAGCGTTTACAGGTCGAACAACTCCTGGCTGTGTCCCTGCGGGAAGAGGAGCTGAGTCGATCCCTGCAGACTGTGGACAGCAGTCTGATCCAGGCCAGGGCCGCGCTGGAGGCTGCCTACCTGGAGGTGCAGCGCCTCATGGTGGTCAAACAGCAGGTGGGTCTGTCAGTCAGTTGGTTTATCTATTTCCTTATGTATTTGTCTGTCTGTGGCTGAGCACACATGGATGACAGCAAGCTAATTATGGTGGATCATTACAAGCTAAAGAAAAGTCTTTTCAAATATATTCACTGTCCTGACCCTTATGTTATTTGCTGGGCACTAGAAAAAATATTTACTGTCTGATGCCTCTTGTGTGGCTTATGCTTTTTCAGGTGTCTACAGAGATGAACACACTGAGAAACAAGCGCATTGAGTTACTCAAAGGGATGCAAGGTAAGAACTTAGTTAACATTAAAAATTGTGGCAGAAAACTCTTTATGAACTTTGACGTAAGCGTAATGCTGTTACCACATTGAGTGCGACTTATATTATGAGATTATCTACATTACAAGCAGACAGTTGTACATGTGCTTTGTGATCTATTCCCAGGGGGTTGTGAAAATATACCTCAAGTCAAAGTGAAGGAAGAAAAGATGGATTCATTTGACTTTGAGGCACACATGGCCTCCGCACTCTCCTCCGTCACGGACACTGCTCTGCCCAGTCCCTGCTCTGCTGCCCAGTGTGCCTCTCCCCCCTCCTCGACCCTTCCCTTCATGCCTGTCGCCATCAAGCAGGAGCCCCTCTCCCCTGCCCGTGTCAGCACAGAGCCTGACCCCGCGGAGAACACATTTCCCTGTGCTCACAGCACCACTCCAGAGCTGCATGTCCCTCCTGCAGCCTCTCACTCAGGTAACATGATTTCATGCGCACTTTTCTACTTAAAGTCACAGTGAAAAGGCATTTTGAAATTAAAACATGGCGACAAATGTTGGTCAGAGATACAAAGAGGTACCAAAAGGAAATGAGCAACATTTGACACATTGTAGCTCCAGTTCATTAAAAAGGACCATTGTCTCAACAGAGAGTTGTCTTCCCCATGTTGACTCCATCCTTTTCTAGCAATACAGACAGGCCTCTCAGGTACTTGTAGGTTATAGCTGCCTTGATAGCAATGCCACCAGAAAGTCTCTATACTTAGTAGCATCTCAATTCTCATTGTTGCACGGCCTGTTGACAATGGAGGCATAAAAGTAAAGACCAAAGCCGTGACAGGCTAAAAAACACAGAATTTCAGCCAGTGCTCTCCTGTTTTTTTCCCTGCCTGTCCTTGCCTTTCCCTGAGTATCTAAGGAAGCTGCGCTGTCATAGAAAAGCCGTGGAATTTAATAAGTAGAAATGCCCATTCTCTAGTAAGAATTTGATATTAATGCACTGATCCATATGTGTCTGAAGCATTTGCAGACTACAGCTGCCAGTTGTCTCCTGAAAGAAGGTCTGAGCTGTACCTAGCTAACAGAGAAGCTACGCAGGAGAGCATCGGAGTCCCTGCAGAGAGCAAAGACAGCTCATCAGGTGTGGTGCAGATCTTAGAAGGGGCTTCCCAGTCTGCCAGGGACAGTCTTCCCCCTTTGTCTGACTCAAACACCCACATAGCGTTTTCCTCGGGCAGTCGGAGGAGCTCTGAGACATGGAGTGTTGCTGAACCCACAGTCGGCCCGTCCGTGAAGTCCTGCACAGTCTCCCTAGTCCGCCTTTGCTTACCCGAAAGGGCTGGAAAGCGTGTGAGGAGGCGAAAGAAAAGGGGTGTGTTGAGGAAGACGCAAGGGGTGGAACAGCCTGAGAGCAGCGACTCAGAGGAGGAAGGAGAAGCCACGAGGCCAAGGTGGATTCGAGCACGCAGGAGACCCAGCGGTGGCAGCCATGTCAGTACCTCAACTCCTCCAGCCACCCTGGAGGATGAGAAGTGCGACAGGTCCATGGAGGGAGACAAGGAGGAGGTCGAGGAGGCCTATGGGCCGCTCTCTCCAGCTGACAAACCCGAGGAGGCCCCGCTAGAAACGGTGGAGCTTCACCTGGTGGCTCCTGATGAGCCAGTGCACGTTAGCACGGCAGAACCAGAGGAGAGCATGGAGGTCACCACCGCCTGCCAGCAGCCACAGTTGGACAGCCAAGGTCCGGCCCCATCCCCAGGCCAGTCCCCGTCCCCAGGCCAGGCCCC
>OMLB01014951.1:8767-24481 GCA_900302555.1 Myripristis jacobus
GTAGCCTCTCTGGGCCTCCCTCTGTCCTCTTCGGCCTCCCCTTCCTCCTCCACCTCTCCCTCCTCCTGCTCGCATCATCATCAGCAGCCCGCTCTCCGCTTGGTCCCCGCCACGCCAGGCGCCTCCCCCAAACCTTCACGCCCCAGCGGCGTACACACTCAGCACCACGACCAGCACTGCCTCGCCTCCTACTCTCCCTCCTCGTCCTCCTCACCCTCTTCACCCTCCTCGCCCTCCTCACCCTCCTCGCCCCCTCCCTCCCTCCTACCACCTAGGCCGCACCAACAAGAGGAGGCCTCAGTGGATCAGGAGGTGTCGCTCATTACACGGGCCGGGTTGGCCGGCAGTCATGACATCATCACCGCCGGAGGGCTGGGCTCCGAGCAGGCCGGCGACAGTGGTGATGGCGGCGACGAGGGTTACCGTGGTTACGCAGGCTGCCCAGGTGGCCGAAGCCCGTGCTTGAGGCAGCTGAAGAGGTTCCACAGCGCAGACACGCAGGGCCGCAGCGCTCTGGTGACCCGCCCACGCCCTTCCTCCTGGCTAGACGACCCGCGGCGCCACTCGGTGGAAGTGTGCTCCTCTGTGGAGTCCAGCCCCCAACGCAGCACCGCCTCCACCTCCTCCGGCTTTGTGTCACGGGCCGACAGCCTGCAGATCCAGAGCCAGACGCCCACCCAGACCTCCCTGCCCTCCCCACGACGCAAGAAGAAGATGAGCCCGCCCTGCATCTCTGTGGACCCTCCTGATGGGATGGAGCCCCAGTCTGGCCTGCACTCAAGCCTGGGAGGACTGGGAGGCATGGGGCTGGGGGGGTTAGGAATGCCCCCTACCCTCCCCAGCCGGGACACCTGCCTGAGGAGGAGAGCGCCCTCCAGTGACTCCAAGGACTCCTTTGACCTGGGAGTTGGCGAGGGTCCAGGGCCGGACGGCGGCTCACCCAGCCCCAACACCAACCCCAAGCTATTGACTCTTCCCAGTTTCTCCTTTGAGAAGACAAGCTCCGAGCACTGAACACTGACACACAAACAGACAGATCCACACACACGCACACATACACACCACACACACAGAGCTGGACGAACAACACCCCTCTACACACGTGCAAAGCCCACACACACTCAAACACACGATGCACTCGGTGTATCTGTGATGGTGATAGTCCTAGTAATAATGCCGTAGAGAGTAATAATGGTAAAACTACAACAAACGGTAAAAACATCCTTGGTTTCATAAGGAGTGCAGTACTGTAGTAGTGTGACCATCCCTTGTCTTTGTATTGTTACTGCCAAAACACCAAGAACATGAAAAGAACACAGGTAACCTGAAGATGAAACAAGACAACCAATATGACTGTTTCTCTTCTACTGCGCCTGCGTGCCATTGGCCGCAGGCTGACCCCGTGACCTCTGGAATGACATCAGCACCTGGGATGTGTAGACGGAGCCCTGTGTGGCCGCCACTGGAACTGCCTGGTGTTGCACAGGGTGGACTTCGCCCAGTCGAAGGGCATCAGTGGAGCTACAAAGCAATATGAACGTTTTAGAGACACTATTTTCTTAAATTATTGGGCCATAGTGTTTGTACAGGATGTAGAAGTTGTTTTTTAATTTCATTCTATTTTTATTTTCATGTCTTTTTTGTGATTTCCTTTCTTTTTTTTCTTGTTTGTTCGAAAATGGTTTGTCTGTCATTTTGTTTTGTTTTTCACTGTAGGATATTTCTAGCTTTCTTGATTTACTGAGGAAAGTAAACATTTTTCAAAGTGCTGAAAATCATGTATTTGTAGGAATAATATATAAATATATATATATAAAAACAAGTCATTAAACTGAGCTTGGATTTTTAAGCACAAGCATTAGACCTTGGTGGATTGATTGTTACATGCAAATGAGGATATGGCTGACGGTTTTTCATTGTTTGCCTGATTGTTTCGTGTATCGCACGCAGCCACGACGCCTCTTCATGACGGAGGATGTGGTGACAAATTGAAGGGAAAAAACGTCAAGCAGTTCAAACAAAACAACTAATTTAAAGTGTATCTAGGTCCTGCAGTTGCTGTTTTTCTTCAGTTTAAGCTTAGCTTCTCACTTTAAGGGAAACAAACTTGGCCAAAAATGTTCTTACTAAAGACACTGTTTGTATCTCAGGTGTGTGTGTGTGTGTGTGTGCCTGAGTGAGTGTGATGACGCATATGAGCTTACATCAGTAAGAACCGAACACCCCGGCATGTGGCTCAAACACAATTCCACTGGAAGACGTCGCCTCCAGACAGCAGAATGAACCTCAGCTCCTCGCTCTTCATCTCCATGCGTATCTCATCTCTGCAGACGTGTGTGGTAGCCAAGCCAGCCCCTACTGTCTCTGTGATCCCTGCCAGGCCACTGGCTCCAGCACTGCAGACACACAACTTTAGGTTAAACACATGCACACATGATTTTCAGACCACATGTGACACACAAATATTCTTTTCATTGCTCTCTGAGAAGAAAGAAAAAAAATCCACCTTCTGATACTCTATTACATATCATCAATTTGTGATGTTCAGTGCATTCCAAGAGTTATGCTACTCGACCAGTAGCAGTAGAAATAGCCTCAAGTAGTAGCGAGTTTAGAAGAGAGTTTTTTCCATTTGAAGAAAGTGCAAGTTGTGTCCCCGACTCAGAACACAACACATCTTGTTGCTGCATTGCATTCTGGACTATTGCGGCTGCTATCAGTGGAGAAACTGGCATGTCTGCCCGTTCTACAGTGATTCCTCCCTGTGTGACAGCTGAACTCTGCTGAAAAATGGTGAGTCTACAAAGAAACCCTTGCGCTATTTATTCCGAGGAACTGACACCAAAACCTGACGTTCATCACTGTTTTTAAAGTGTTAAGATTCTATTTCACCCCAGCGTAGCTAGCTATGCTGGAAATATCTCAGCGTGACACCATGTCACCTACGCTGTGCCACTTTCCCACAGGGCATAAGAAAAATACACCACTCAACATCAAATCAAACAATAGTTGTTTTTAGGAGTTAAGGTGGATTTGTCCTTTGATAGAGGGGATTTGTGTGGGATTTATATGGATCTTAAATTAATTATGCATCTGAAATGAGGCCATAGGCTTGTCATTTATTTTCCATATTGGGTTAAAGGAATACACTAAGGCTTCAGTTTGCAAAAGCCTCTAATGTGTGCAGAACGAATGATTGGTCAAGAAGATTGTCTTGCACCAGTGACATGTCTTAATGGTGACTTTGAGCTCTGAAAACATTTAGTATCCTCTAACACTTTGAGCAAATCTGGGTCTAAGTTGTTTAAGTTTCACATGTTTCACAAACCCTGGTGCATTTAGCCCTGTGGAGCGTTTGGCTGGGCGAGGTCAGAATGCCCTAAGTGAGGAATTAATAACCTGCAGTACCTGGTTGGTCTCCCTGCTAATGCACTTAGGAAATCACTGCGCTGCTGTCATATAAAGCTTTTTTTCACAGCAGCCATTTTGACATGAAGAGCAGAGTTAACACAGGTGTTGCTAATGACATTAAGTGCGACTCTGCTGCATGTCCGTGTTGGCCAGCAGAGCCCTCCCAGTGACTCAGCATGAGCAGCAGCAGGACTCGGTAAACCTGCACAGAACACAGCCTTCATTAATGTCATTACCTGTGTTTACCTGCTACTTCATGTCAAAACGGCTGCTGTGGAAAAGGTCTGCGCTGGTGCTGGGATCTAATCTTCCTTCAAAGCACGGACAGCAAAAACTGTTTGTCAGTCCAAACCATCCAAACCACGCTAATGGCTCACAAAATGCTCCTTGTGTCCATGGTGGATGACTGGCTTTGGATCTCCATGCTAAGGCTTCAGCATACTTAATGCTGAGTGACTATCCAAAGTTAGAAGAGTGACCTTCACCGTCTTCCCTGAAGGTGAGTCTAAAGAAGCCTTTGTTGCCGGATTCTGAGCGACTGACACACCAAAGCCTGACGTTTACTGTCGATGTTTCAGACAGCTGCAACATGTAAGTTATGCGTTTTTTCCCCCCTCTCATATGGCCTGTAGTTCCTTTCAGTTTCCCTTCTTTATGAGAGTGCCAAGCTCTCTGCAGGAAGAAAGAAGTGAAGAGGCATCCCTCAGGAGCTGTTAACACATGGTGTTTTGAAGAGACTCAACATTTGGAAATGTATGTAATGATGTGAGCGTGAAATATACACATACCATACTGTATTTCACCAGCAAGGATTTCACATGGGCACAATTTAGTGAGCTCCGGTCGACAGCCATATAATTTGGAGAAAATATATTCACATAGTACAACACTTAACTGAGACTGAAACAAATTAATAAGCTGTTACATTCGTTTTTACTGCTGTTGCATGCATGGATGGCGACAATCATAAAATGTACAGCAAGTAAGCTTTTGCTCACGCTTCGATAAATAACATCAGCGCTGGAATAGCTCTTAGGCGGTTATATTGCTTGGTGGAAACTGTCTATTATATAACATCAGAAATTCATGATATAGTCTGACAGTATAGCATGCCATAGGCTAGGCTAGTATTTTAAATTAATCTGAAGCAGTGGAGGAAAGGAAGGAAAACCTCATAAGCTGGGCTAAGCATTAATGCAGTGAGATAAGCACAAAGGGAACTTCATAAGCCATTAGACTCCGGCTAAAAGGGCAAAGCTGCTTTAGGATGCTGATATGAGGCTATACCAGGTTGTAGATTTAAACCCAATTTCCACTCTTATGAGCTCCAAGTACGTTCTGACAGCCGGCATCCAAAACAAACGTCTGCTAGTGGGGTGACGGCTGTAACCCGATGATACGAGGTGGCCGGTTCAATTCCCCCTCAGCCCCGGTGTGTGAACCACTGAACGTTCCCGGTGAAATGGAGCTTCAAATGGAGCTTCCCGGCGAAATGGAGTTTTTATCTGCCTCATTATTGCAAGCCGGCTGTACATAGCACATAGAGCTAGCACTAACATATTTTCCCCATCAGGGACCAAGCACGCATGGCCGGGTCCCCCATCTATCACCCTGCTTACACAAGTGTTCATAGCGCCGACAACAAAAACATGGGGACGTCTTGGATTTCAGCGTGGCGATTCAAATTAGCATCACACTGCATCACGAGCGGCTCTCTGTCCCATCCAGTCACAGCCACGGTCCTCTGACTGAGCATTTTCCTTCTGTCTCTGAAATGTGGAAAAAAACACAACACCAGTCAGGGCCATGACTTTGCACGCATGCATGCATGAATTTGAAACACTGATGCTTTCATCAACTTGTTTATTCAAGCACTTACAGCAACAAAGAACACAGTGTGGAGATTTTTACATGTCGTGCTCTTTGTCTTCATCAGTGCTGATCAAACCCCTGGATAAAGGTTTTCAAGAATGCACGGAGGTCTCCAAAAATCTCCATGGAATTAATCTTTACCACAATCTTAAACTAATCTTCTTTTGTAATTACATGTACGCTACATTAATTAAAAGAACATCTGCAAAGGAATAAATCTGTGTGCGGAGTTCCAGTTCAATTCATCACGGGTGGGATGGAGGAACTGTCAGCTCCTTGTGCGTCTCAGTGAGCAGCAGCTCGCACATCCAGGGCAGATTTGAGCCGACACGCTGGACTCTGATGCACACGCTCACTTTGTGGACAGCTGTGTCTGGCAAATATGATCAGAGGACTTTGGAGACTGGGCCTTCAAAGTTGCAATAATGTTATTTGCCTGCAGTAAAGCTTTGTGTGTGTGTGTGTGTGTGTGTGCACCCTGTTTTTATAGCGCTGGTGAATCCCACTGCTTAGTGATTTATGAATGATAAAGCTACCCCAAAGCTGCTTGAAGTAAAAGATGACTGGCAGGCTTGGATTCACGGGACACTTTCACTGTTCCATGCAGTATTTAAAGGCGCACTAGGGCATTTTTTTTTTATTTTGACATAAAAATGCACCCATCTTTATGAGTTTCAATCAGAAAGTGAAGCTGCAACAGAGAAGAGAGCACCACTGCCCTGAATTGAAACACTGTCAGTTCATTTCAGATGTGAGGTATGGACCCTGGCAGGGAGCGCACAGGCACAGACAAATATAAGCTAGAACGAAATACAAACCTGTCTAAACGTCAAAACCTCATTAACATCAGTGAGTGTCCAGAGAAAGCAGCTCTCATCGTCTTTTTGAAAAATGCCATGATTTCTAGGTAATGAATTCCTTCAAACTTTCCAAAACTCAAATTGCAAAACTGCCTAAGGAAGCCAAAGGAAAGGGACTTTTGTTTTTATCAGTTCTGACTCGGTTTTGAGGTCTCCACATTCCAGATTGGCATCGCCACGCTCACTTTTCTCCTTGAACAAGCTCAACGAGGGGCCCAACGCGAGCCAGCAAAACTCATCTGTATCACAATCCCTTTTATCGCCTGACGCTTCGGTAACATCGTCATCTCTCCTCTCACTTGTCCCCGTGTTTTTACTCTCTGTCTCATCCCCCGCTGCTTTTGCTTTCACTCCCTTGGCGCCTCTCTGCTTCCATGTCCTCATCTCTCTCATTTCAACACATCCTGTCCAACTGCAGGACGTCCAAATTCGCAGGCAAAACAATTTGATAGCAACGAGGACCACTGTGTCATTTTTCTTAATGAGAGCTGTGGGTCTGACCTACAGATAAAGCCTCCCTCCCCATCTGCATCGGATGTCTCATTTCCATCCACATTTTAGTTATTTGACCCTGTGCACCACTGGTGGAGGCACAATAACACTCCAGCAGCATGCATAACCAAATTAAAATGCCTGATGGCCCCCGAATAACAACTGTGTCTCCCAGGCGAGCTTGACAGCAGGGCGGGAGGCTGGAAACGAGTGACGCAATACAACAACACATGGAAAAACAAAACGTGAGAGAAGAATGAGTTCAAGACAATTCTTTTAGCTTTGAGAGCGAGCGTCCGACAGGAGCAGGGGCCTTCTGGGAAGTCGGCCACGATAGGTGGGTCAGCCGAGGAGAGTGATAGGTGGAGCCCCTTCCTGAGCCAAAAGAAGGGCAATGCACTGAGAGGTTGGAGGGGAAAAAAAAAAACAAAAAAAAACTTTGGCTGCCCTTTCCAGCACCGGGCAAGAAGACTGATAGATGGCCTGCAGCTCGGCTCACACGGGACTGAAGGCACTTTTTGAACACTTTCTCTGAAAGGCAGCAGATATATGGCAGGTGTACACACACACACACACACACACACACACGCACACACAGACAGCAGTTATATCATGAATTAAGGAACAGAGGCAAGTAAGGTCAACATGCTCAGAATTTATTGGATCCCATACATAAAACTACAGCAGTGCATGTAGCACCAGTAAATATGACAGAGGAGAAATGAAAGAAAAATTTCTGCCTCAGACGTGTGTTTTCGTGCTTTCACCTGCTTGCATGCTTGCATGGAATTTATTTTGTGCCTTAAAGCTAAGTAATATAGTGTCCTCAAAACACCTGTAAGTTTTAAAAATGTACTATCACATCTTAAGGACTTTAAGTGTATGAGAATCCAGGTGGTTTTGTCAGATTTGTCTCTTTACTTTGTTTTCTGAATTGGTCTTATGTCCCAGGTTGCACTGAAAAGAGACTTTTAAAAGTCTTAAATTTGATGAGCAGGAATTGTCCTCATCCTTGTCCTTGTGCTGAGATTTATATGGATTTTAAATCATTTATGTATCTGAAATTAGGCCACACCATTTACTTTATTTTCCAAACTGGGTTAAAGGAATCTACTAAGGCTTCAATTTAACCTGTAATATGTGCAAACACTTTTAGAGTTTGCCAAACTAGTGATTGGTCCAGAAGACCGTGTTGCACCAGTGACATGTCTTAAAGGTGACTTTGACCTCTGAAGACATTTTAGTCCCCTCTAATGCTTTTAGTAAATCTGGGCCTGAGCTGTTTCATACGTGCCATGCTTCATTCTGTGAATCCAAACCCTGGCTCATTCAGCCCTGTGCAGTGTTTGGCTGGGGTGGGTCACACTGTCCCAAGTTAGGAATTTATAATCTACAGTAGCTGGTTGGTCTCCCTGGTAAACGCAGTTCCCAATCAGTTGTTCTCTTTCTTATCCTGCCAATTTACATTTTCAGAATATTTGCAGTGTTCAGTCAGAAATAGTCTGATTTAGCCAGCTTTGTCTCTGCTTTGCTTTCTCAGCTGGTCTTAGATCCCTGGTCGCACTGAGGAGAGACTTTTAAGTCTGAAATCTGATTTTATGAAACCTGCAGAAAACCTTAATAAGAACTGGAATTGGTAATGTTTTACAACGTTTTAATCATTTTACAAATGAGGAACTAATTCCATTAGTCAGCAATTTTGTACCTAAATAAAATAAAGTGCTGCATCATACTGAGTGGTTGCAGAGTACTCAGTTATTACTTCAGTATTACACATCAAATAGTTACCAGTATTGTGTCCCTCAAGTGATGATTCAGCACTCAGTAACAACTCAGCATGATACAGCACTTTACTTGAGGAGACACAAATACAAAGAATAATAATATTTGTGATGATTTGTCATTGATAAAGTACAGTTTAGTGCATCAAAAACTATGCCTTATAATGGTCTTAAGAAAAAAAACATTATAGGGATTCACAGATAACAGTGAACAATTAATTATGTATTTGTTTATTACCATAATAACATATTGATATGATCATTAGCCTCTCTATAAAATTTGATTGGGAGTTACAGAGGAGCTGCCTGTTAACTCATAGTTTACTAGCTTCGTTCTTGGTTTGCTCCCTGGTTGCTGCTCAGAATTGTGCATACCTTATTGGGACGTGTTATAGTAGCAACTTCAGCAGAAAAAGAGATTTTTTTTTCTTTTACAAATTAAAGTGCCATTCAGCAGCACAGTAAATTTACAAAACCCTCACAATCAGGCGCATGTGAGTGTTATCACAGCTCGGCAAACCCAACACTTTTAACCTCAGGGCCCGGTGCTGGAAAAGACAGAAGCAGATCTGATAAGCAGAAACTCTTCATAATGATTTTGTAGAAGCCATTAATGCATGTTGGTGTCCAAAAGAAAGAAAAAAAAAAAACAGTATAATGTGATTAGTGCTGATTGTGACTTTGCGCTACATGAACACAAGTTGGAGGCCTCTCAGATCTCAACACATGCCCACTAAAAACATTTTTTTTTTCCATATTCTGAGTAAAACACATTTGATACAAGCACGTCACCTCACATCACCTCTTCCTGCAGACAGGGAGGGATGGCCCTGCTGTGAGCTAACTGCAGATAATGAACCACTCCCAAGGCCCTCCAGAAATACCACTGTCTCAACTTTTCAAACTTTGCTCCCTCAGCCAATTAACAAATCTTCCATCCTCTCTAATCGATGGTGCCCACAGGTGAAAACGGCCCCACTGCAAAGCCTGCGCTCACAAAAGGCTACAGCGTGTATCTTGAAATCAACCATTGTTCAAAGCCTCATAATGGATGTTTAACCTTCGAGCAACTCTTCAGAGTCTGAAAATGTGAAGGCAAAGATAAGAGTAATGGAGATATTAGTTGAAAGGTCAGTGGATCTACAAACCTGGAGGCCTATTTGATTCCACTCATAAATAAAAAAAGATAGATTATGCAACGAATTGTAAGTTCCCTGGAGAGTGCAGTGGAAACTTCTGCATCAGTCTCTCTGATTCATGGTTGTATGGTACATTCCAACGATAAAAGGGCGCAACAGCAGTGGAGCTTGAACCTACAAAATTTAATATACCTCTTATTTCAGGCACTGTAACACATATAGAGCAGTTGTTGGTGGTTTTAAAAAGGATCCACAGCTTGAAACAATTCACTACCACTGGAGCAAGCAATGGCTGCACGACCAACCCCGATGGATAGAGAATGATTGAAAACTGCCACTGGGCAAGAAGTAGCTTCACTATTCCATTCATTCACCTAATTTCATGGTATCGGATTTTTTTTTAAATTTTTTATAAGCTGCGTTACCTTGACTGCACAAGGACGAGCTGGTATTTTGAGCGCTCACATCCAGCAGAAACCTTTGCTCAGGTTTCAAGAGTTTCATGGGGATTTCTGCTGTTGGCCCTTCGCACACATTTCACAAAGATTTCATTTGACTCTCCATCTGCTTCAGTAAAGTCAGCCCACAACCAACACTTTAACCAAAGCCTGGGGGAAAAAATGTGCAGTACAGTCTTTTGGCCATCAGGGGCAATGCTGAATATATAGAATATATGGCGGTCAGTGGGGCTAAATGCTATAAAATGATCACCACATTTGATTCCCAACTGAACTATTATTATCTTTGTTCCACGGCCTGATATCTATGATTTCACAACATCTTCACCAGCGTTGAGGCTGTGTGGTGCTGACTGGCTCCATAACCATTTTTTCACTCAATGGTTCCACATTTCATTCATCTAGGCACATAGAAATAATTATCTTCTTAAACACTGTCCGGTCATTTTGACGAATACACAGTGAAAAAAAAACATACTGTTAATAATATTATCTGGAGAGCTGATTCAATATAAAAGTCTCATTGACAGCTGTTGATTGTATTCTGTTTGGCCCAGTTTTGGGGCTCTGCATCGCCCCCTGGAGGTGTCCTCATAGTCTTGTAGGTGAAATACCTCCTACAGACTAGTATAACTGTTTTAACCTTTCTGCCATGATGGGACAAACATTGGCTGCTATGCGGCACAGCTTCTCGGTGCCCTGGCTGCAGGTTGCTCATGTGTAAGTGGCCTTACCTGGCCTTACAGCTTGGATTATTTCCCAAGATTAAAATTTTTATTCATGACTGTGCTTGGAGCTGCTTTCCTGAATCCATTGCCTCTTGGATCCAAATATTTTGTTCCTGTTCTGTCCTGATTGATCACCAATAAACCTCAGAAGTCAGATAGAAGTTTGACAACAAATCTTTGCCCAAATAAGGAATTCCAAATCCAATGCATTTTCACTATGTGGAAAATCCCTGGGGTTTTCACACCATCATCCCTGTCACAGTGTGTGATTTAAGCTGCCGTTTAGAAACTTTCATCTGCACGTTTCTCTCTCTAATGGGACTGGATCCACTGAATCCTGCTGCCGTTTTCCAACCAAAACAATTAGCAGCAAACTGCAGCGAGCATAAATACATACAGTAGCTTCACCTGATAAATTTCCATTGCAGCTCGTCTCTGAGCCAGTGTTCAAGGACAACAAAAGGAGGGAAAATCACTACAAACTGGGTCATGTGTGTGTCAACATGGATGCTTAACCGCTTGGCCGCTGGCAATTTGTTTTTGTGGTTTCTTTTAAACTGCACTGATCGTGTTCAGGTTATAAAAATGTGCTACAAAATGTATTTTTTAATTTTTATTTTAAGAAATTAGGAAAACCCCGTTCCTTACATTGTTTGATCTGAAGGACGAACAAATGAGAGACTGAAGACAACATGACTTGCGGGGCCTGTTGCAGTTGCGAAGAGTCACTCTCCTTCATGTAACCACGTTGTTAACAAGCAAATATAGGTGCTAATGAAAACATGTGATTCCTGGGCCTGGATCCAGCCCATTCAGGCCAGGCAGAAAAGCTGAAATGAATCCAAAACAAATAATCTGTGTGGGTTAATGAGGATGAGGCATGAGACATGATCTGACCACAGCATACACATAACGCAGTGGAACACAGAAAGACAGTCATGTTTATTCATCTTTCAATTAAGTCGTCGGCAACTCATGCATTGATAAGCGAGGTCTTGCAGGAGCTCAACAGGCTTATCATGCCAGAGTCGCCGTGTGGGTAAAAATCATTAGAGACAAAATCAATGAGTGTCTTCCACTCCCTCGCTGCTCTGGGTTGTAGAAACTGGCTTGGGAACCACAAAAGTTAATCATTGTATCTGGATTTTACCGACCACATTCTTGTGAAAGTGAGTCTACAAGAAGATTTATGCAAAACATGTCCCCATAGGTTTTCATCAGCTCCCTTCATTATTCCATTTTAGCCAGTCTAATGAGGAACGGCTAATGCTCATTATGTCAATACACAGAGAGAGATTTGCCTTAAATGACCAGCTTCTCTGTTAAGTGTGTGACAGATATTGAGAGTGATCATGGGAATGGATTTCTGCCTTCTGTTTAGCAAAGTTGAACTTTTAATGCGGTTTACGCAGTTATTTTCAGTGTCCTATGGAGGGAATTGTTGTCTCAAACAATTAGTGTCATTTTTGCATACGCTGCTGTCTGCCACCCAAACAGATGAGTCGCCTGTGACTGTCGCAGTCCATAGCTCATAAGCGATTAGGCAGCAGAGGTACAGGCAAATTTGGTTTTAAGAGACAGCTCCTTATCTGAATGATAAAAATCGATTCACTAATGCAAATGGAGTTTCTGTGTAACGGACAGGTGGACAGCGTGATTGGACAAAAGTTGTCCTAGAGAGGACGGGAGGAAGGTTAGCTGCGTATGTTAAAACTGGACACGTTTCTCAGTTGAGATTGAGGTCAGAGGTAGTGGAGAGTTGCAGACTAACAGGCAGGGAGCAGAGGCACTCTTGAAATTAGAAACCAGCCAGAAGCGTGCCAGGTGAAACATACCACACACACCTCTGTCTCCGTGTGTGTTCACCTCCTGCTGTCAAAGCTCTGCCCATCGCTGTCTGACTGCCTGGCTGTTTGTCTTTCCCCGTCTGTTAGTTTGTCTCACATGTTGGGCTTTTTTGAAGTTTCCCTTTGCTCTCTCTCTCTCTCCAACTCCCCTCACAGTAACCCTCCGTCTCTCCCTGCCACTGATTTTCTTGGTTTCTCTTTCAACATATCTAACTCTTCATATTCTCCCTGGTTTCAATGATGTCTCTCTTTTCAGATTTTATTTTTCAGAGACAGTGCTCTGCATTCAGCATGCTTCAGCATGCACCTCCTGCACCAATGAATAATAAAAGTGAAAAAGTTTTTGATGTGCTCAGTTGCTAGGTTATGTAGACTTCAAGCTGCATATTCTTCAATTAGATCATTTCAGACGAGGGGAATAAGCCTCCGCCTCGCTCCTTGGTATAATTCCAGTTTACTTGAGATGTACTTTCTTGTGCCATTTTCGACATTCTTTATGTCTGGCGGGGAAAGAATGCAGAGGTTAGGAGAGCAAGTGTGTTTTCTGGGGGCTTGTGTGTGACATCCACAATAGATCATCTGTGTCTCTCCTGAATCAGCTGTCACATAAATAAACATGCAAGGAGTGATACACAAACCTGATGCAGAGACAAGAGGCAATACAGTCACAAATGAGGTGTATTTCCTGTTGAGGGAAAACTCATGTCCTGCTTGACTTAACCGCATCAAGACACACAAGGGACGTAAGGAGACCTGCAGTTAGGCACGTCCTCAAAGCTTTCACTTAATGCGCTATTAAGTTGCCGGTCCAAAATCAGTAATCGGTTTTGCACAAAGGATATTGTCTGGAAAAACAGCAAACTGTGGCCATGTTCCTGTCAGAGTTAACCCGAGTTGAGCAGAGTGCATTAAAACTGGCTGACAGATAAGAGCCTCAGGGGCTTCTATTTGTGGCTCGAACAGAAAGCTCAAGTTCACCATGTGACGGATGGACACCTCGACTGGTTGCATGGAATCTATCTGTGAGAGTGTGTGTGCTCACGTCTGTGTGTATACACTAGCTCTTCAAATGATGAGTCTGCAGAGGACGGGTGCCAAGCAGCTACTGTAGCAAGGTCATGATCAGCGGCAGTTATTATTAGCAACTTCAGAGGCAGACAGACTGGAAGAGGTGATTTCGTGCGATTGTAAATTGAGCGTAAAGTCTTGAAAATGTTCTGAACACATCAGCTTTACCTCCGCCTGGGAGGAGAAACCTCCAGCAGGGCGTTATGTGATCGCCCCTGTCCGTCTATCAGCAGGATCTCTCTAAAAGTCCTGCACAGATCAGCGGGAGACCTGGGAAGGCTGGTCATGGCCCAGCGCAGAGCTGATTAACTTTTCACACCAATTGCTCCAACAGGCAGTGCTTAGCATAAACAGAGCCATCTTTTGCAAATGCATCCACGTACCATCACCTGGATGGGAGGCTGGTCACAGGTCACAGCGCCGCTGACCACCTCTCCCTCTCATTGGCTGAAGGAGGCGTGTTCTAGGGCAAAAAGTTTGGCAAAAAGGGGCGGGGCCAAGTAAAAATAGAGCCTGTGTTTCCAAAGGCATACATGAAACACCACAAAAGCTGGTGAGGAGGTTGGTGATGGGTCAAGGCAGCACTGACCAACCTTCTACTCTGATTGGTCAAAAGGGGCATGTCCTACGACAGCAGCAGTGCCTAAAGTGGGCGTGGCTTAGCACAAGCAGGGTCGTGAGCTCCAGCTGTGACCTCAGTGGAAGTCTGTGGGACACTGAGTATCTTCTTGCTTTTTGTGTCTTTGGTGATACGTGTGCGTGTGCATGTGTGTGTGTGTGTGTGTGTGTGTGTGTGTGAATGCCTGTGCACAGTGTTAGAAATAACTACTTTGAAAAAAGGTTTCTAAGCTGCAGTATTAGATGTTTAACATTGAAAAGATTTAGTATAGATTTATGTATAGATTTCTTGATTTAAACTTACTTCAAAAAAAAAAAAATAGCTCAAATTACTTTGCGCATATCGCAACGAAGATGCAACTGATTAGGTTGTTAATAAAATTTTTATTTATTTGAATCCTAGTGCAGGGAATGTTGGCTATGTTTTTAATATCCCACTCTGACCGCCAAACCAAATAACTGTATCTGGGTTCATTACAGGAAGAAGTACTACGGTTCTTTTTTATAATGTCCATCAGTGCTACATTTTCACTCAGTCTGGATCGTAACCCAAACCAAACAACTCAAATTAGGTCCTTCTGAGAAAGGTGTGGAAAGAATGCAATGTAAACATAAATAGTAAAATAAAAGTGAGGATGAATGAAGTCATGAGAGGCCGTGAAGAAATGTAGTTTCCCTCATTTCTCTTTTAACCAAATAGATTTTGTTTTTGCACCCCGGCAAGCACCTGATTGATGATGACATGCGGGACGTGGCCAAGTTAAACCCAAACCAACACAAATTTTAATAATATAACATGGAGAAATTCGTCTTAAAACAGCTTCGGAAACTTGTTTTGAACTGGTAATTTTTCTATTTCACAAAACAATTCAGGTCCCAGCTGGATGTTTTTCCGTCAGTATCTCCATGGCTTTTCAGTGCTGGTGCAGGCTGTCATACCAACATCAGCATCAAAATGTTTGTTGGGAGTAGTTTAGTATACATCAAAATGCTATTTAAAAAAAAAAAAAAAAAAGTAATGAACACCTAAAAACACGATCTAAAATTGAATTTACTTGCAGTACCACCAAGCTGCTACAAAATGTAGTTACACCACTAGTTAATAATGTACATGTTACATTTTTAAACATCAGTATATAATTGTCAAACTGTTGAACCCCGTTGCTTCCTGTCTAAAAACAGGAACTAATTGTCCTGCCAGATGCTGCCAGTCTTCTTGATGACCGTCTCCTTTGTATTTCAGTCTTCTAATTACTCAATTCTGCCAATGTTTCAGAATTAATGTGGTCATTATTTGTTGATGTTTAAATGCTACTTATGGCATGCTGAATCACATGCATCCTGTGAAAGTACACTCTTACAGTACCCAGTGTTGTGTGTGTGTGTGTGTGTGTGTGTGTGTGCGTGTGTGAGTGGGTGGGTGGGTCTGTGTGGTCCTGA
>OMLB01014953.1:0-15271 GCA_900302555.1 Myripristis jacobus
GGCTTGTTGTCAATTGAATGCAGCATAATTACTTAAATTTGGACGTTTGGCCACTGACTCATAAATTCATCTTACTGTACCGCAGCTGACACTGTGAAAGCAAGGTGAAATCTTTTGAAGGTTGTGAGCCTTTTTTATTGTCAATGCTGCATGTATTTGCGTAGTCACACTCGTGTGAGAACAGCTTAGTACTCCCTTCCCTTACAAAACTGACAAACTGCCAATGAACCATCACGACAAATAGTCTGCCAGTATAGATAGGAATGAGTAGGTAAGAATTATATTGTACTGGGAACAATGATCAAGCAACAGTTGAAACCCTGTTCACCCAGACAGTAGTCAGCTCCACAGTTCAACACAGCAGGGATAAAGATGGAGAGGAGTCCCATGCGATCCTAAAAAAAAAGTCTGTATCCTGCAATATTGAAGGTTGATGACTGCAATGTAAAACACCAGAGACAAATCCAAAACATCCAAGTTTGGTGTCAATGTTGTGAATCAGACACTGAGTGAGTACACAGTGAGGGCGACTAGGTGTTGTCGGCCTGTACTGGCTTTTCAACAACACCCTGTAGGATGTAGTCAAAAGTGCATGACCGAAAAAATTCAGCCTGTGCACCATGTTCCTGCAACTAGCTAAGGAGCTGCATGCAGACTACTGTGCATGACGGCCAGGCCAGTTCAGCAGAGACGCCACACCAACACCCAAACACATCACCACAAATGAAAGATTAAGACCTATACACTGAAGCTGCTGTGTTTCATTTCCTTGCATTTGTAAATGGGCAAATGGGTTATTTCATCACTAATCAGGCTACAAGCTCTTGTTTGAATTTAGCATTTTCTGTCCTTGCAGTCTTAATGTATTATATTGTGTTTACACACAGTGTTTTTTTTCCTTAGCTGCCACTGTCTCTTTATGGGTTAAATGAGTGCTGCCAAGAGCATTTTTGGCCCAATATAAATAAAAGGTGATGTTTGTTATCAGCCAAGTATTTGTGATTAGTTGGCAGGTAAAAGAGCAGGTGACTTCACAGGTTGTCTTTCTTAACAAGGCCCTCCTTATTGGTTTGGTGCATGTCATGAGAAGCTGAGGAAGTAGTGGGGTTTTCACAAATGATATTGTAAAATATAAAATCTGACATTTTGGCCTGAGGGTGAAACTCGAGGAAATGTAATAGGGTCATCAAAATCAAGAGGAATGTTCCTTTGGAGAGCATGAAGGAACTCCCCAAATATCATGGAAATTAAATTTAGGATATCCTGTGCAGAAATTTCACATGTTGGCTGTTGGCACTTGAGTAAAGTTTGTGAAGTCGCCAAAACTGAGAGGGTTCATCCTCTGGGGAACATGAATATTCTCATTTGTTTTATTGATCGCTCCTCTGCTGTTCATTGTTCATCAAGTTGGCCCGCTCTACATGCTCTTAGTTCTGCACTTAGTTCAGGCTCGCTCTGTCTCACTGTTTGTAATGTCTCCTCTGAAAGTCATATTGGCATCCTGCACAATATACTGTATGTAGGCCTATATAAATTGTTCAGAACATCGCATACCAGGAAGAACCCACTGACTTTCCGAACCGTGTATTGTAATGTGTCACCATACTTATCAAGCATCTACAACACATTTCCAGCATGCCATGCCATGAATGGCTGAAATAACATTGTGCTGAGATTAGTAACAAATAATGGCTTTCTGACAAAAGAAATTTCCCGTCCCAACATTTTTATAAAAGTATGATTTAGATAATTCATATAATACCTCTACTTCCTGGTTTTACTTGTGAAGGATGACACTGCATATAGCATCTAACTTTCATGTTGATGGAAGTACACCAAAAGAATAGACAATACCAGTCACGGTGCAGAAATATTGTAAACCCATCCTTAAACTTTATAACACAACACAAAGACCACATGATAAACACACATGCAAACTAAAAGACAAAGCGTGTTTCCAGGTCTCAGAGTGCCAACTCAAAGCGCTGCTTATACAACCATAGCCGCTTATAGAATCATAGGGCCCTATAAGTGAAATTGAACAACAATTACAAAACCCAGACCCGTATCAACTAAAACTATACTGAAATGAATAAATAAACAACTATACTACAAGATACAATGTTAAAAACTAATAGAAATTCAGAACTATACCCTGTAATTGGCAACATCAGATAAAATACATATAGTTGACAAATTAGTTAATGTGTTTAATCTATACTGTTAATTTCTAAAATATCCTGTGCTTATTTCATGACTGTTCATGTGTTGACAAAATGGTATGTTGGGAGTCTCACTGCCATTGACAGATGTGCCAGTGATAGGACTATGAAACTACAAAGAAATGAACAATCAACTGCAATAAATGTACATTAACATCACCATCAACAACCTCACTTCATGTTTGCTCCTTGCAACTGGTGTTCCTTGTAGCTTCTAAGTCTCTGTTACAATAAATGGCAGCATGTAGGTTTATAAAGAGGATTTTTTGGCAACTGACTGCAGCATGATTAGTTAAACTTTAAGATTATTATTATGTGCAAGAACTGAGAGTTCCCTGTCAATTTGCACTCCCTAGAATAGATTAGGTTAGATTCATCTGCAGGTAAAAAACAACAAGTAAGTGTAGGGGAGAATCGAAATACAAGATGAACCTTGTAAAATGTCCTGAATGTAAAAATAAAGGAAAACACTACAAGACAAGCAATAAATACTGAACATTACATATAATTTCAAAACTAGGGATGTATCTTTATCCAGTAATGCCTTTAAATGATTATCATCTCTTCACAAGTGAACAGGAAGTCTACTCAAGGAAATAGCACCTGACGTTGCACTTTTCCCCAAAGAGGTCCTCAATCATCCATCCATCAAGCATCCATCACACAGGCTCTTCTTGTGTAATTATGAGACTCCCCTGACAAATGAGATGCTGTGGCAGCTTTGTGTATATGACATCAGTGAAGAATGGATGGAATGAACGACTTACATGTTTGGTCAGTTTCATCGGAGGCGTCGGGGCAGTCGGGCTCGCCGTCACACAGCCAGGCCTCGGGGATGCAGGTCTGCTGGTCATGACAGTGAAACTCGCCTACATCGCACAAGATGCCCTCTGGATGGAGCGAGGAGAAGGGTGGATAGAGAGAGAGAGAGAGACACAGAGAGAGAGAGAGAGACAGATGTAGCATGAGGTGATGGGTGGACTCACATGTTTCCTCAGAAAACATGCACAAAACATGAGTGGCTTCACCATGAAATTCTTCGCAGCTCACAAAATGGGTGAGATGGTATTGATCCCAGCAAATGTTTAACACTGTGAACTTTGGGTCATCCTCATCGGCGGCACGAAGCTGCCAAATAAAACACAGCTAATGCCGTGGCTGCCACTCTGTGGAAACGTGCTAATGTGTTGCCAAAAAAAGTTTGAAAAGGTTGACAATCAATAGGGTCTATCCTTTTGTCAGTGGCGTATCTTTCGCACACCACAATTCATAATTCATCATCGGAACATGAGGCTGCCATACATTTTTTTTCCAGGAGATTAGAACGCTGCCAGAAAGAGACAGACACAGAAGTCGCCCAGGCATTGTGATTCTGACAGCTGTGCTCATCTAACAAAGACGTAATGTCCTTCGTGCCTTGGCAAACTATTACAAAGTAGGCTTGGCAAGTTTGTTCTTATCTCCTTGCCTCCTTGGGCGCTGTACTGTGATTTGAGGTGGGGAGGAGGGGGGCAGTGAAAGCCCAGTCAACTAAAAAGTCATCACAGCCTTTCAATATAGCAAGCATCTGTCAGAGTGTTGACATGTTTCCTGCCAGCAGCTGTCAGAGACTCGGCTCGATCATTCAGGGGAGTGACACAAGCTTTTGCTAAAGATTTGACACCACAATGTGACCTACCAATACCTCTCCTCAGCACCGAGGAGAAGCGGTAATTTGTTTCTAAGCTTAACTCACAGACAATCAAACAGGCTCAGACGCCCCTCCCCTGCCTTCTCTCCGTCTCCACTCCTCTCCCAGTGTGTTCGTAACCCATTAGAGGTGGGAGTGGAGCAAGTGGGAGATCAGGTCTGCAGCGTTTGAACAGTGGGAGTGATAATTCAACGCACCGCTGCTCCCTGCCCCGGCACCCTCCAGCAAATTCACTACCCAGGGACAAATCTGAAAAGGTCAAACATCTCATCCATTCTACCTCTTCTATTCCCCCCTGATGCAATCCATCTGAAATTTTGCAATTTGATTCAAGGTCTCTTTTGAAATATTCAAAGCCCTTTTTTCATGTTTTAAAAAGGGGATGTTCTTAAAAGTGCGAGCATACTGATCACTGCAAACCAGAGGCTTCAATGCACCACTTAAAAACATTAAGTTGAAAAACAAGTCATGTTAAGAGGGGAAAAAATAGCATCTCAAGGTAGATTACTGCAAGAGAAAACACTGTACTAACCTGTATTTTTTTTTTTTCATCAGAAAACTTAGAGCTGGACCAGTATTCTCTCCTATACTGAAAATACATCTTTCAAAAATAAGGTCACCATTATAATAAATGCTTTTTTTTTTTTAATGGCAATACAATGGCCAACATGAACCACAGCTGCTGCAAGTAAGGTAGTCGCTCTATAGATATCAGATCAGGTGATGTTAAGCTAAATATGCTGACAGCTTGATAACAGCTGATGACCTACACACACACTGCCATTTCTATAAAAATTAACACTGCTCAGGCGTTTGTAAAAAAAAAAAAATGTGGTGTACAAGATGTGACTACTGATGGAAAAATAACATGTTTAAAATGCAACTCTACCACTTATGTATAAAGGTGATTTTGATTTTACAGCCCTTGCCCTTTAACAATATATTAGGACTATTACTTTTCACATTTTTTGCACAAACACAAGTTACAAACTGAAGAGTCAATTAATGGTCAAATGCACTGCTCTTTTAGGACAATACAAGCAAGACAATGCATGTGAGAGTATGCATTATGGAGCAGAGAATGTACTGTGATGTGAATTTTTAGCTACAACTCTTCATCCATTTAATCATTTGTACTGCCAGAGTGGCACTACAACAACTCTCCATCCTCACAAGCCATTTAGTCTCATATTAAGTGCTAAAATCTTGTTTGTCGTAAAGCAAGGGGGAAAAAAATCTGACAGTGGGATGAGATAATCCCACTTGTTTCCAATGCTAATCAACTTGTTCCCACAATTTCCTTGAATCAAGTGCCATTGTCTTGATCATAGTGGGTTGATCTGCTTTATTCTGCCTTTTTTCCCAGCAAATCTTCCCACTTTTAACATAGCATCCACTAAACTGAAGTGAATCATGTAGTGAGAATGTTGGCATAATTAAAGTAGATACAAAAATGGCAAACATCACTCATCAGTTTCCAGAAAGGAAAAAAAAAAAAAACACAAAAAACAGCAACCACCAGAGCAACACATCAGTAAACACAGCCTGGTTTCAGAGTTTGGGAGAGGCGTGCTCGATTTGCAGAAGTCTCTGTAGAAATGTCTCTGACACCTTTGAAGCTGAATTGATTACCATTGAAAAGCAGAAGGCTGGTGGCTGAGGGGCCATTTCCTCAGCTGGCGGTGGAAGCCATGAAAGAGATGGCCCCTGGACCTCGGAGCAACCCAGCTACCTATTGATGTTCTACCTTCTTTCATGCCACTCTGCCTTGAAAGCAAAGGGCCAAATATGAGTCATCCTAATGACCTCTTATGTCAATTCATCTTCCCCTTCATTTTCTCCGAGCGCCTCTCCTTGACTCAGACTATGCTGTCACTGCAGCTTTGGGTGCTAGATGAAAAAAAGAGCACAAACACACAATTGAAGGAAGCTATCCTGGACATTTTTCTTTTTTTTCCCTTTCAGGTTTAAAATACCACTGAATTTGCATGAGAAAGATGCAGGCCTGGTGTATTGCTAAGCAGTATGGTTATTTGCAGATAATTTTGTACAAACAACATGCAGGTGGCTATGGTAAGATCAGCCGCAGAAGAAATGGCAGCAGCCTTTGGTGAGTGGAGAAAAAAAAAAACACACACAAACTGGTTCCATTACCATAACAGTGGGAAACATACAGCGTCACTCAGTCAGGCACATTATTGTGAGCTTCATTCCTGACACCCAACCGCCACGACTGCCACAACACCGTGGCTCATTAAAGCCACTGAGCTTTTGAAATGTGCCAGGGTGTTTTTTTTTCTTTTCTTTTTTTTTGCAGAGGAGCAAAGTGTCATTTGGAGGTACGCAGGCGGTGAAGACGGCTTACAAACCTGGGAAAGGACAACCAGCTAGTGCCTCTCTGCAGCAGCACACATTTTGATCGAGTTTAGTTTCTGTTTTGCTGAAGATGAAGCACACACTCATGTTGACCCAATTACTAAACACATCCAGCACTGCAACATGATCACTTAGATAGCAGAGCAAACCTCTTAATCTGGCATGCTGAAGCGGCGTCCTCGCCAACCTCAAACATCCTAATCAGGAAATTATATTTGCTCGCTGCTACTGTAATGTGTGTTAAATGAATGCCTGCGTCTGTATTTCTCTGTCTCTGTCTGTCTGTAAACAATATCACATCAATATCACAGGTAAGCCAGGAGCCACCACAGCGTCACACATGCAAGTGGATCACAACACGCACACAGTCCACGATGTGGTGCAGTCTTAAGCCATAAGCCACATGCCTATTCAAATAAACCTTCTCAAAGCAGCGATGCAATACACTGCTTATGTCACTGAATTAAATGTCAGCGCTATGGTGTCCAGCTGAAGGACGGAGGAAAAAAAAAAACATGTCTCAGAATATTCCTCATCCAGGCCTATCTTTAAGTTGCAGGTTGAGAAGTAACTGCTATCTCAGGAAGCTATTTGCAGCTCATCCAAGCTGCATAGAAAGCTGTGTGTGAGCCTGACAGGTCAGTGATAGTCCATTAGACCTGTATTACACTCAACACACTCAAGGTCATCCAGTGACCAGTCCGAGGTGAAATAGAATACTAGAATAGTAGCTGAATAAATCTAAACACGAGAGGGAGCATATATGTACACCCCCGCAAAATATCTTTTAGCTGTTAATGGGAAAATCCACCCTAAGCGTTCTCACCTTTTAGAAACAACTATTGGTCATGTGCCTTGTCCATTTTAGTGGCTGCAACCAAAGATTATTTGTTTTTGTGTTGTTTTTTTGATTATTGCTTTTTACTCTATCATTTATTTTTTTCAATTAGTTGATCAATTGTTTAGTTCATTAAGTGTTAAGAATTATGGCTAACACTTGCTGGAATTTGACAGCTCTCAAGATGATTTCAAGATGAATTGTTTCCTTCTAAAAACAAATTCAAAAAATTAACTATTAATTTTAATAATAATATGAACACACAAAAGGGAGACAATATAAGCATGTTAATCTGGAATCAGCAAATATTTGGCATTTTTACTTGTTAAATGGCAAAAAATTGTAATCCATTAATTGACTAACTGCTTGAGCAACAGTACATTTTATTGGTTGCTGTATTTTTTTGGCCAAAGAAAAATGAGTTAATGTTCACATTTTCCAGCAGATACAATGGGGTTTAGTATCAGAAAATGTTTCAGTGAAACCATCAACGGGTAAATGTTGGTGTCGGTCCCTCAGAGTCCAGGAGCCACCAGTTTATGTTCAACTCCTGTTCAGCAATCATACAGGGAGAAATCCATCATACAAGAAACAGATATCAATTTTTCCACTGGCAATATCCTCAACAGACCAGAAAGTAATGCAGCAAACCCACAGCTGAATGCAACAAGTTCAGGCACATTCTGAAGGGGCTACTGAAAAGCATTCTGGGAAACTGAAGTAGAAATATATGAGGCAGGTTGAGGGAAAAATGTAAATTACAACACTTCATCAAAAAAGTAACTCCAGGAATGCATTAAACATCACAGATTGATGATTTATAACAGTATAAGAGGGTCAGAGGGTGGAATTTTCCTTTAAGAGATGCATGGGCTGTGAAACACAAATCAAGTGGATCTAACAAGTTCAAATATGCATTTTTCACAGGTCTAATGAGGACAAGTGAACAGGAGCACAGAAATGCAGACGCACACACTCACATACCAAAAACCACCTGCACCCACGTGCACAAACATAGATTAGCGTATGCAAACCCGCTCACAGTACCAGAGCAGACTTAGCTTCCTGGCCAGCTGCAGGTCATATGCATTATGGATGAGTAATGGGCTTTGGGCCAAACTAAGCAGGTTATTAAGTATAACCACAGTATAATGCGCTCTCTCCCTTAATCTTCATATCTTCAATCTGCCAAAAGTTGCAATGCACTGTGACGCATCTCAATGATGCCTCACACCTTTATAATGAATCTTTATTGCCAGCGTATATCTAGAAGTGACATACGCCATGTGGTATTTAGACTTAAATGCCATCCACGTCGCCTCTGATCAGAATATGAAGACTAGAGAGAGTACCATGACTCTGCTCACGCTGATGAATGATTTCAGAATGTCACGCCGCTTCTGGATGCATGCCCATATTTGCACAAATCTGGGTATGTCAGTTTTGCAGCAAGCCGTCATCCCTCTCTTGTGGCTCCTTGAAAGATGTTTTAAAAAAAGGAATTCTTAGAGATCACTAAGCCAACCCATGTAAGCGAGCTGTTTAATGAAAGGAGAGAGAGAGAAAATAATGATGTACTAAGAGAGAAAAGTAATTGTGTTTACAGATTCTGGTGTACAACTGGCTCCAGGAAACGCTGGCTCGTACCCGGGGCTTTTCCCCATGGCAACGCTCAGCAACTCTGCATTCTAGCCATGAAATGGGTAAGAAATCAATTCGGTAGGACTATGGGGCCTTCATTAGACACTGCCTGACCTTCACCACAGAGCGAGGTCACTTTTATTTTCTCAACAACAGCAGGGGCATGTCAACAAATTATTAAAAGGGAGCACCATAAGAAAAGTTTCAGAAGACAATGCTGGAATGGCCTCCTGCTCCTTGGCATAAATCCCTGAACCAGTAAACAATGAATGATTCATAAGACTGATCTTAAGCTGTGTGGTGTTTGCTGCCCTTTTACTCCACATGCAAGAGAAGGCTTTACAGTACAATGCATTCAGAAAGCACTATATCCAAGGTTATTGAATCATTGCAGCACTGACTGTTGTATTTGCCAGGCCAGAACTCTTTTTTTGCATGATCTGAAAATCAACCTGTCATCCCAGTTGCCAGACTTTGAAGTTTTATTTCAAAAAAAGGAAAAAAAAAAATCTACTCACCAGCCTTTACTAAAAGTGATCCTAACTTTATTGCATTTTTTTATTGATTTGGTTTGGTTTCCCATGGCCAATTAACAAAGCAACTCTACTGTGTAAAAATTAGACTCGACTTTTAATCCTAAGCATCAATAAAATTACTACTGTTTATGTTGTCCAGTTTAGTTGAGGTATGGATGATTCCCCAATTTCCCCACGGGGATCATTAGAGTTTCGTCTGCTCTAATCTAAGTTTGTTGACAAAAATCAGCCGATCAGCCTCATTAAATACCTTGGCTGTTTTCCTATCTTCACTTCGACTGCTTTCCAACCACGAATGAAAACACTGACACAAACTCTCTCCAACCAAAGGCTGCTTTTGGTGTACTTACCTCTCCAAATGAACCAATCTAAGCAGGTAAACACTACAGTCCAGGGTCCAACCAAACTAAATAAGGTGAACTAGGTGTGAACGCAGCTGAAAACTCACTATATCATACAATTTTAATTAAAAGCAAGTAGCTCTGTTTACCATTGGTAGATGTTTCCTTAATGGGAAAATTCACAAACAATTTTAACATAATCAATACACAGCGCTGCCTTCTGTGTAGAGTAATCGCTCTCAATCCTGGTCCTCAAGGTTTTCCATCCCACCACAGTTAACTTAGCTACACAGTTAATTGCACTTAACTGCACTCACGTTGAAACTCACGAGTACGGAGCATATCTGAGGAATAACATTTGGGCAGGTTGGCAAGAATCTGATTCCAAGTCATCATAAACAGTTTGATATTAAAAGGATCAGAGACACTAGACCAGAGATGTCAGAAATACAGCCCAGGGGCCAAATCCGGACCAGGAGTCTCATCGGGCCCCAATGATGTTTTGGGGGGAAAGGGGAAAAAACAAACAAACAAACAAATATATATTATTAAGTCAAAATGTATTTTTTAAATTTAAAACTCCATATAGTTATTATCAACTATGTGTGATACCAATTAGAGGTTTCTGACAAATTGATAAATTAATGATTAATGAGAAATTATGATAAATTAATTAGACCTAGCACTACAAACTATCCATCGGCCAGAAGTAAAGCAAAAACCAGCAAACACGCTATCACAAAAGCAAAAAGTTGACATCAAATGTTGATTTTTTCTTTTCAAGAAAAATGGAAAGAGCGCCATTTCTTTTTTGTTGCATCTCTCTCTTCAGCTTTCTGTAATTCTACATTACGTGTTATTTCCATGCGTCAACATGCAATTTCTCACTGACTGGTGGGCTAAAAATTGATTAATTTAAAAATATAATTCGGTAAGTAGCTTTAAATGTCCGCCTGTTGACATGAGTCATATTGACATTCGCAAAAATCAAGCCAGCCCCTCTGAGGTCTCATTTGAACGAATGCGGCCCACCACCAACTGGAAACTTGGATATTTACTTTTACACAGATATGCTTAATATTTGATTGTGATTCGTCAGTTATTTCTAAAAATGTTAAATGACCGTCGCCACGCTGCTTCTCATCACCAAAGAGAGGCTTACTGCTTGTAGGGTGGCAAGCTAGCTGCACACACAGTGGAAAAAGAGACATTTGTATAAGTTAGTTGACTGGCGACACCCAGAGTGAAAAAGACAACACGACCGCTTACCTGGTGAATTCCCGTCGCAGGGCGGCTCCAGCCAGCCACTGCAGACCGGGAGGAGTGCAGGCTAACCCCGGGAGAGCCTCTCCTGGCTACCGTTAGCTGCCTGCCTGTTAACCCAATCAGCTACTGTAGTTGGCAACCGTGAAACACACCTTGAAACACACAAGACGGCACAAGACTACCCTCGAAAAAAAAAAGTTTTGTAATTTCTTTGCTTGAACTATGTTGTTGGTAGACCGCGGCATAAACCGTGTAATAACAAGCGAGGCAGTCAGGGATGTGCCACTTCGCTGCGGGTGGTTATTTGCCTTAAAACCGTTTAACGCACACATACCAATTGATTATTCCGCTTATGCCGTGCTCATTTGCCAACAGTACAAAGGAAAAAACGAGGAAACAATATTTTAAAAAATCCTTTTTTGTGTTTTCCTTCCCGGTCGTTCGGTTTATCAAATGGATGACTCAGCTGTTCTTGAAGACAACGAAACTTTGGCAGCTGAGCTTTTCTGGTGTTGCTATGGTTACACGTCGGTTAGCGGATGAATTTAGAACGGTGATTAAACTTGAGCCGAACTACGTGCGCAATAAACTGTCTTACCGCACACCTGCCGGCCAATCAGAAGAGAGCATTTACCCAGAACATCTGTAATGAAAAATAGTTCCTGAGGTAGACGGCGAGGTTTATTTAGGGCAAAATGCGTTAACTGACCAATCAGAATCAAGCATTGCATACTTAACTAATTTAATAATTCTCTTTTCCCCAGTGATTAAATTGGATGTTTTGTAGTGTGTTACTTTAGATTAAGACATTTTTTAAATTGAAATAAAATTAAAACAAACTGAAACTGTATTGTGTGTTTACAAAGACAGTAAAATATCTTCAGTTTTCGCCTTTGAGACTATTTCTCATACATAAGTGCAGTAGTTGCACAACCGAGCAGCTCACGTCCTAGTTTGGCAGGGAAAGTCAGAAGAAAGACTAAAACTGACACTGAAACTAATAAAAACTAAACTAAAACTACGCATTTTCAAAATATGTCGAATCTCTCTGAATATCTTATCGCTTGAAATACATCTGTTACGGGAGGTGTACAATTTTCCTTTTTGTTTGTACGTAACCACCACAAAAGTAGCAGACAGAGCCTCAGTTTGCAGACTTCAGACGAATCACATATTACATCAGTGAAACTGGGTCGACATCAGACAAATTCACTTGACTTTGTTTAAAAACATGGGAAAAACGCCAATCAGCAAATCAGCAAAAAATTACTGGAACATCAGGAAAACATCTGCAAAAAAAAAATTACATGAGCAAAACCAGAAAAAATGAAAGAAAAAAAAGCACTAAAATTTACAAGAAATCTATTTATAGTTATTAAAATGATATATTTAAACATCAGGTCGATGATGCTGGATCAACCTCAGAATGATTGTGTTCAAATGCTTTTGAAAGGCTTTCACAAGCACTTAATAGGGTAATAGGGCAAATCACAAATGAATGGGCGGATGGAGTCGGTGTTCAGATTTCAGTTGATTTTGAATTTTTATTTACAGTACGCCTACAGGTGAAAACAGCCATCAAAAATGTTCTGTTTTCCAGGAGATGGGACGTGACAGCAGGTCTTTTCATGGGGACTCTGCCTCCTTCGAAGGACGTGGTCGATGAAGGTGTGTTTTTCGCAGGACTGATCGCTCGGCCTTCATGCTAGCTAACAGTTGCTAATTGGGCCGCTCTGCTGAGGATTCTCCCTGCGTAATTAGGGGTTCAATCAGGTGTTGCCTCACAAGAAGAAACAGCTGTTACTCATTTCTCGGTAAATGTTACTCCACCAGAAATTACGCTGATGGTCAAAAAATAAATGTATCTGAATTTGCAAGGCTTTTAATCCTTTTAAATTACTATTGGCCAGATGGCAAATGAAAAGTTGAGAAGAGGTTATAATCTTATTTGCATTATTTGCAAATAATTTGCATTTACATTTATATTAACCTAAAAAAAAATGTGCATGTTGTTTTCACTTTGCCTTTCACTTGATGCCACCAAGTAATAACTGCACAAAATGGATTATGGGATACGGAGGAGAAAGGTCACACCTGTTGTTTCCACTAAATTCTGATAAAAGAAGGCTGTGCATCTGAGTAACTATAGCGTTCTCAATCTGGAAATGTGACCAAGCCCCTTAACTGGGACATACACCCCTCTCCCACCCATCCTACCCCTCTTTTTCTTTGTGCCTGGCAGATTTCTGCTGCAAAATTTCGCCTTGGGCTTTCAATAAAATATATTAATCCTATATTAACCCTATACATTTTTGAGGTCCCCGGTTCATTCCCATTGAGCCTAACCTGAGTGAACCTCATTTGCATGAGAGCATGTCATTATACCACCAATAATCGAAAAGATTCGCCCCCGCCCACCCTCTATCCGGCTGCCTTCTCCATGCCCCGTCCAAGGTCACCTAATCACCGTGTTCCTTCAAAGACCTTCATCTTAACCAGGAGCAGTCAGAGGGATTTATGCCCTGGCCCACGTCATGATTACCGATCAGGTGGAGTAATAGCTGCTTAAGCAGACAGAGTTTTTGTCATCACTGAGGGGTGAAGTGCCAGTCAAGGTTTCCACCAGGCCCGTCCACTGCAGGCTGATGTTCTGCAGGGGGATGTCGGCGCCTTGGGTGTAGCCTCCAGATTAAACTGCATTATGGGAACAGACTGAGTGCTGTTACGGTGAGGGATCACATCCTCCATGGCCCTGCCATATCACTGCAGACACTGAGTGAGCCATTCATTACTTATCAACAACATATCCTCCTTGGCAAGCGACACATCACCTCACAAACAGCACAAACTGGTCTACATCTAAATTCTCCACTGAAGACTGCAAGGTCCCTCTGACACAGAGGCACTACAGAGCCAGTATAACATCACATTTTAATGCAACTCATGAAAATACAAACAAGATCAACAAATCAAATCACACTGCATCATTTAAAATAATCTAAATCTGAAATTTAAAGATAGGAAAATGATGGCCCAAGGGTGGAATGCATCTGCATGTTTACCACACCATCAGTCAGGGTCTAAGAAAATATTTAAAAATTATGATCAGATGTCTTCCAATTCATTAAAACAAACACACCCTCCTTCACGATTAGACGAAAGGGTAAAAAAAAAAAAAAAAAGTATAAAATGGTAACGTCATTGCAGAAACTCAGACATATTGCTACTCTAAACTCCCATCAAGTGGAACCGGTAAATTAAGGTTGAATTCATCATATTGCATGTCTTTTCATTTGCAGATTCATAAATATCTAAACCTTTGAAGCACAAAACTTTGGAGAAATTAAAACATAACATATTTATGGCCATAAATAAGTGAGAGGCTGCGAGAGGATGTTGCTTCAGATTTCATTGAGACAATAGAGACCTATTTAGCCTGGTGTCAACAGATGCTGAAGCAGCCACGTTTACTGAACTCTGTTTTGTTTTTGTTTTTTTGTTTTTTTTATCATGTGTTTTCGTGTCGTTTATCTTTTTGTCAGACAAAAGAGTTTGCCTGAGCTGGGTTTTTGAAGGTCGGCACTGACAGTAACATTGTTTAGGAATGAAGTTTCTAATATTTAATGTCTTTCAACTGTCTATGATTCAGTGTGTTTCTCAGAGTGGCACTCTTGTCAGTGTGGGAAAACCTCTGAAACAGGATTTAGACCACTGTAGGACACTGAGGGCGCCTTCATGTTAGGTAAGATTGCTTTGTTCCGTGCCTGAGTACGATTGCTCCACCCTACCCTAGTACACAGTGTTCATACTAATCAAACAAACTGTACTTTGAGGTCAAGTGCACTCAGACCCAAGCCCGGGCCCCTGATGTGAAACCCCTGAAAACTTTCCTCTGAAACCCAGACTAATTAATATTTTGTTGGCAGGTGGGGCCTAAGGATTACCGTGTTAATAGCTCTGTCTAGCATTTTGCTCCACAACATAATATCTCAAAATCTATTGGTCAGATTAGCATGGAATTTGGCGATCGCATTCATGCTCCTCAGAGGATGAACCCTGACAATTTTGGCGACCTCATGACATTTCCTCTAGTGCCATTCCCAGACCACACCTTTGCACACAAGATATAATGAAATGTAATTAGTCGATAACCACGATTATGTGGCGAGTGCATTCACACACTCCAAAGGAACATTTCTCTTGATTGTGGTGACCATATGATCTTTCCTCTAGCGCCTCCATGAGCCAAATCATTTGACTTGCACACAGCGTATCTCTAAATGTGAAAACTTCTTCTAAAACCACTTTGCTGATCATACTCTCTGCTTCCCAGTGAATGAACCCTATCAAATATCACCCTT
>OMLB01014953.1:18207-47992 GCA_900302555.1 Myripristis jacobus
GGGAAGATTACCGCCGAGCCTCTGGGCACCCTCGAGTATGTGGCCTTTTAATAACTTTTGCACCAGCCTGTGAGCACCAGTGCTAACAGTATATATATATATATAGATCTATGTATAGATATATAGATATAGATATATACATAGAGATAGATAGATAGATAGATAGATGTGTGTGTGTGTGTGTGTGTGTGTGTATTTGAATATTTAGGACCAGTCAGTAGCCAATATTTCACAAGTTCCTAACAGGAACCAGTGAATAAACAGCATCCCGCATGGCAGGCAGACACTTTCCGAGACAACTGCTTATTATTTCTGTGCCACCGTAGGCCTGTGTGACTTTCTAAAGCTATTTCCAGAAGACTGAACTGTGCTCAAGCTTAGCCGTTAGGAACAGCTTACTCACACATTATCAAACCTGCACCTCTTTGTTGTTCAAATAAATAAAGGAGAAAAGTCATGGGATCAAAGTATTTTGTATATAAACTATTCAAACCTCACAGCAAAATGCCAATACAGTATCAGTCATTTGTGGATGTGGGACAGATGAAAGAGATTGTCTGTATTGAACAGGGCTATGGGCGTTTATGAGTCAGATCCATCAGGAAAGTCGATCAGATCAGCCTCTTTAGGGTATGAAAGTGAGTCAACAGAGGGGAGATCAGATCTAATTTATCACATGATTAAAATCAATTCAGTATATCAGATGCTGAAGGTGGAGAAGATGGGATGAGGAATGGGAGGCTGTTAAGCATCTCCTCCTCTCTCACTACCAAATGAGAACGGCGAGAGAGTAACAGCCGGCTTTGACAGCTTCATGACACCGTGATTCATGACACCAGGCACCGGAAAAATAGAAAGGTCATCAGACGTGCCACGTCATGCACAACAGAGAGATATGACTGACACATTATGGAAGTGCTGCCCTGACATGGTATGGCGATGATCACTCCCCAGTGAAAACAAATATCCACACACACATGTCAAGATCAATTTCACTTAACCCAATTTCATGTCCTTACTCATTTCCAAGAGGATTGTCATGCTGTATGCAAATAATATGAAAAGAAATACCCGGGATTATTCAATTCTCTCGAAAAACTAATGAATTAATAGTTGAAGATAGGAAACAATTTGCGATCAGTTTGATTCGGCTCTATCTACCAGACACAGAGATATAGGATCATGGACCCTTTGCAAAAATAATTTCCACTGAAAGCCCAGCTATAATTTTTCGTACACCCTTCCCCAGTGCAATTAAGTGTGAAAATAACAGACCGGCATTACTGCTCCAAATTACCAAGAACAATGTCTAATTGCAGCGCCATTCTGTAACTCACTTCATTACTTGGTATATGACCTTTATACAGCTAATTAACATGGTTGTCAGCAACTTCTGGACTTTGTTAAGATGCATAGAGCCAAAGATACTCACTGGCTATTAATTCAAATAAAGCACTGGGAAATCGTGTAAACAGAAAAGGAAGTAAAACAACTTATAGCTCTGTGTGACCTTTTAGCAGTCTTATTAAACAACTGCCTCAACACAAAAACAGAGGAAGCCTTAATGACTTATGTAGGTGGTCTAGCGCTGTAACGCAAAAATCACATCTTCAGACACGTTTGCATTGTGAGAGCAAACGACTGAAAGGGAGTCAGCGTAAACTCAGAGTGAGCTAACTACGGTCTGTTGTGCTGTAATCAGAGCCGTGCCATATGGAGACGCGTGGTCCTTGTTAGCAGTTTAACGCAGTGAGAAAAACAGGGTGTGTGTTCATGTCTACGTCCCACCAAGCAGCAAGACACCGATGTCACGTGCGGCATGCCCACTTTGGTGGTTGCATTTGTGCATAAACGAGTACAGACGCAGATGACAAACGTAATGCACGCAAACACCTCAAGAAAGTCACAACTATTTATGTTTACAATAGAAATCAAACGCAGAATGTTAGTACACCGGGCCATTTCAAGTCCAGGCAATTAAAATAAAACAGTCTGCCAATTTGATATTCATCATAATACCTTCTGAAAATGCCTAGGGAGGCAACAGGGCGGTGGGTGAGGGGGGTGGCGGGGTTCATACAGCAGAAATAAACGAAGTTGTCATGGCAACATAGAGCAAGATTTGTGAGAGCAGCAGTCTGTTAAAGCTGCCATGCTATGACCAAAGGAGGAGGGTAATCCATCAAACCAAACTATACCAGCTCAATATCTATGAAAGGACAAAAAAAACACCAAAACAATTTTTTTACTGCACATTTCAAGTTATATATTACAGTTGAGATTTCAGGTATGTGGCCTATTTCAAGGCCTTATAGAATCCATCATGTTGGCTTAATGCATTGCATGTACTGTTTAACATTTACATAGAAATCATTTTTTAACCCACTTAAACCCGCTCAGGGTCACTGGAGGGAACTGGAGCCTATCCCAGCATGCACTGGGGTGGGAGGCAGGGATAGACAGGTCACCAATCCATCACGGGGCTAATACACGGAGACGCTCACACCTCACAGCCACAGGCCCAGTCCAGCTGACTTGAATGCCTTTTGACTGTGGGAGGAAAGCGGAGTGAACTCCACATAAAGCCAGAGATCGATCACAAGGACCTTTTTTCCTTTGAAGCAACAGTGCTAATGAGTGAACTGCCGCGCCTCCCATGAATATTTTGGAAAAGCATCAAGAACACATCCCATAAAAGTCAGGGCTGTTCAGGCGGTGTCGGCAGGCAAACTGCTCGGCATGGATTTGAGCGTTCAGGCACGGGACTGAGCGACTTGTTTGTTTTTGTGCATTAAATTTGGTGAGCAGATGCGTTTTTCCCTCACATTTTCTAAAACGTGTGCTTTCCACCCTCTATGGAGATGTCATGAATGTTGGTTCCTGTAATCTAAATCCGGACTTTTCTAGTTATTTATTTATTTATTTTTAATACTTTGTTGGCCACACACATTTTCAGCTTCGTCTTGGCTTCTTTTAGACAAATGATAGTAATTCCTGCTCACTACAAGGAGCTGAAAGCTTTCAAGCTTTCAGACCTGACAGGTAAAGAGAGGATATCGTATTGTAGGGTATTGTGCGCATTCATGTCAATGGCGAGACAGAAAATACTGAAATGGCACTTTGATGTAAAGATTTGAGGGCAGTGTGGTGCTGGCGGTGTTTTTAAAGGCTCCCTAATCACCACTTTCTCATTTTAAGCAGTGTCAGGGAGAGCCAGCATAACAAAACTGAGACGACCAAAAGAGCTTCATCTGACTTGTGGAAGTGTAACAGAGGTGATAATGCTTTTTGGCTTCATATCAGGCATCCAATTTTAGTTCCATGGCCTTACTTTAACATTGTAACGCCAACCTTATGAGATAAATAGCTTGTTTCCTGGCACAAACGGAAATAGCGCAAAACAACAAGACAAAACTTTGCTGCAATAACCTTGCATGACATTAACCATTTGATAAAACCAGAATCCATAATGTGTATCCCCGCTGCGTGCTCCTCCCCCATCAGGCCCAGACAACAATGTGAATATTTCTGTTCTTCTCCGATCATTTAAAGCTTGGCTGTCAGCAGTGTCAAATGTAAGCTAAGGGTTGTTTCACAGCTGCTTTTCAGAAGTACTAGATAGCTAGTAGCTATTGTATAAGGCTGGAATAGGGGCTGGCATTTTGCTATTCCTCCCAGACACAGTTGCGACGCCAACGCAGAGCAAGCACAGTGGGGCGTTAGAAGAAGACATCAAACAATCATTCAAAATTGAAGTTCTTCAAAGTGAGTAAATGTAAAAAACGAGTGGAGTGCTACTGTGACTAGGGATGCATCCTCCTTGTGGGCGATACAAACAAGAAAGTAATGATGTAAGATCAGGAGATTCAAAGAAACATTGTTCAATATTGAATGGCTCAAACACATAACAAATTCTTCACTGAACTCCCAAGGCAAATTTATGTCAACACTTGAATTTTACCTTATACATATTTAATAAAGGGCTGGGGGAGCGCTGCTTTGATAAAGACCTGATTAGGTACGAGATGTAAAAACCGTGTTACACCTCATACGCCAACAGCCTAAATGATTTTTAGCACTCACAGACGGCTGTGTCACCTAAATCCTGGAAACATCCACTCACGCCCACTGCACACGGCGTTCAACCGTGCGAACATAACAAAAATAACACAAACTTTCACCTGACTTCACTTTCAGCGAATGTGCTCTTTCTCGTCTGCGCAGGAAACAGGTGTGGTGCCACAAGACGCAACACATGACCTCATACATTAGGCCGGCTCATGAAAACTTTGCTCTCGACCAGCCTCACACCTACTGGAACATTCAGTTTTCCAATCTGTGGGCCAATGCAGCTGTGAAATCACTATTTTGCAGCACATATATTCAGCGTCCTTCAGAGAGCTTTCTCCCCAATTTAGCCATATCTCATACTTGTGGAAAATGAGAAAACTAGAACTTGTGAAATGTTTAGTGACCCTGAGAACTGGAGAATTGCCTGATTCGAGAGTGTGGTCCCAGGTTGGGCTGATTATGTTTATAAGTGTGTTTTTTTTAATACTGTGTAACATTTTTTTATTCGATTACAAGGGCTATAACATCCATTTAGGGACTTATATCATAATAACATATGTCTGATGTAGGAGTCACTCACAACAAGCACATCTGGTCAGTTTTATTTGAGTTCCGTAATATTAACACTTCACAGTCTATTTGTTCAGCATGTTAAAACAATGCCATTCAAACTCAACTGGCATCAAATAACCGCACCAAAGTGCCTAGAAATGTGAACGTTGGTGGTTTTCCAAGAGACCTGCCGTGTGATTCGAGGGGAAACATTATCTGAAATAACTACAGGGAAGGTTTTATAGGTACAGAAAGGCGCGTGTTGATATCTGATGGCCAGGAGTTACTTATGCTTGGAAAGCAAAGCATAACAAAATTAACTTTGTGCAAACTCGGAGAGCGCAGACGAGGCCGTCACGCTTAGCTAAAGCTGCAGGGAGGACAATCAGGATTGTTTGGAGTGTAACTGCACAATATGGACCTCAGTGCAGCATATACAAAAATAAAAAGTAAAAAAAAGTAAAATCTCACTATTGTTCGGACCCAAGGAAACATATACAGACTGTGGGTGTGTATATAATAATATACTGCTCATAGACACTGCTCTGAATTGTGCTAAGTATTTTTTTTTCTCCAAAGTAGATCTCTCTCTGGGTTAGGCAACTGCACTTCACCTTAAATAATCAGCGCTCCAGTTATATTTTTCCACTTAATGTCATCCTCTGCAAACGTAATATTAGTTTTCATAGCAGTGGTGCAGATGACATTCCATATATTCTGTATATTTGATGTACAGATGATTCCCGCACCCTTAATGTCCTTAAGTAATGCATTTCACACATTAAGTGTTGAACGTCACCAAAATTTCCTGAAACTGGGCAAAATTAAGTCTGAGGTTGTTTAGTCGGGCCCCAAAACCCCCTCAACAAGATTCAAGTCAATATTGCTAACATTTGCTAGCATTAATATTAGATCTGAGCCGCTATGATCTGCAACACTGAAGTGGCGTGTGTGAGCAGCTGTAGGCGCTACAGAGTGTTGTTTTTTTTTTGGAGAGTCTCAAAGAACAAGAGCTCAAATCTGCACTTACTTATTATACAGCTACAGAGTGGAGATTTGCAATTATTCACCCAAACGCTGTGTTTGCATTGCACAGTTATTTATTTCTGTGATTATAACCTGTTAGTTACATGAGTCTTAGTGAATAAGCATTTACTTCCACTTTGTTTGTTACTTGAAACTGAGGTGAAGGGATTTGACGGATGTTAACTGTGGATGTTCCTCTGCACTCGAGAAGTTTGGTGCAGGCTCCTCATTTATATCTTTCACACAGTCGAGACAGTCTGTGGGCTCAAAAGACTAATTTAACCTTTTTTTGGTTAAAGAAATATATTACACTGACAACAGGGCATCTCATCTGACTTTTGTCACTGCTAATGCCTTTTTTTTTCCAAGTGAGATGATATTTATGTCATCGTACACAAAAATAATAATAATGATGTTGATGAAAAATGTATAAAAAGTTTAAAATAAAGCAAAATGTGTAGCGGTTCTACAGAAAAACTGGATTTACTGGATTGTGCACACAAGACACAAAACAATATTACAAATGTGCATCCAGTGGTTCCTCAATAACTTCTACTTTCAACTATTACTTCTACTTTTTTTTATTGGCATGTAAAGAAAGACAAATTAAAGAGCGTTATAGTATATAGAGTGTAGAAGCCAACATCTGAACCTCTACAGTGGTGATATTGAGTTGTTCATTGCTGTATTTATTTAATTCTACCCCATATTCCAAATTTTATTAAACACCAATAAATAAAAATTTCACCAACTAAGGACAGACAGAATGACAGAAAGTGCATCGACCCATTCGATTGGTCCAGAGGAGGCACTTACTGCATCAGTGTCACTCTCAGTGTCTTTTCACTGTACGTAAAGCTTATTTACTTATTTATTCATATTACAGCACTGCAGGATGCATGCTGCTCTGTGGTTTTCAATTCACAGCCGAATTAGAGACACTCTCCGAACAGACCCATAAAGGATGACATCCTCTTGGAAGGATAAAAATAAATAAATAAATAAATAAAAATCTGTGAACAACTGCTAAAATGGGTCGGAATGTACTCGGGCGGCTGTTGAAATACTTTGGTGGGCCACCCAAGGACAGCCCCGGTGTGTGGGAAACACCGTGTTTCAACCCTCCACTCCGCTCTGAGTCATAAGTCCTCTATAGTGTTTGCTGCAAGGCTCTTAACCAGATCAAGAAGATGGAGTCATATCACTCCCACTTACTAACTCTACACTTTACCTCCTGTTAGATTTAGAGCAGATTTTCATTTTTTATTTTTTTTGACAGACAACTTTAAGGCACAGCGGTGTCTGGCCCCCAGCTACATATCAGACCTTTTAACCCCTAATGGGCGCGAGCACAGCCCGAGGTCCTCTGGCAGGGCCCTGATGGTTGTTCCAAGGGCTCGGCTGCTAACAAAAGGTGACTGAGCCTTTGTAGTCTGAGCTCCCAGGATTCGGATCGCTCTGCCCTAGGAGCTCAGATAGCCAGATCACTGGCATATTTTGAAATAAATTCTCAAAGCGCACTTGTACAGGAAAGCATTTGGTTCTTTTTAAGTCCTATTTCATCTCTGCTCTGCGCTTGTCTTTCCGCTTTCTAGTTCATTTTTGATTCATTACCTCTTACCTACTTTGTCACTGTATTTTTTTCATCCCTTTGAACTCTGCCTATCCCTTAAATATGCCCTTAAGTAGTTTCAAAGTTAGACGAAACATTTTTTTTTTTTTTTTACCATATTTCACAACAATGGCACATCTGTTGGTTGTGATGCTTCATTGAAGCTACATCACACTTACACTGAGTGAAATATTCAAAGCCAAGATGCCGCTGTTTTAGGGCTGCAGTATTACAACAAATAGAAAATATCTATCTGTCTTGTGCATCATTTTTCACACATTTCCCTGCAATTCAACACAACATATCTGGTCTCTTTGGAAACCTCGGGATGTTTGTTAGAATTTAAAATAAAGTTCTTGAACAAAGCCCGGCCACGCAGCGGTGACAAGCCCACCAATGGGAGCGGTGGTGCTGAATAGGTTAAGTATTATTATTGTTAATGCTGTGAACATCTGCCTCTACCTCATTCCAAATGTCTCTACTGGGATGAGATCGGCAGACCGGGCGAGCCAATGACGTGAACTTAATTCAATGTCATGTACTTGAAAGCATCTTGAGACTGCGATGCATTTTTGTACCAGAATGATCCATTTTTTAAAAAAAAGACTGCAGCCTTGAAGAAAGAGACGTGGTCAGCAGCAGCACCGAGGTGCACCGTGGTGTTTGGATGATGCTCCTTTGGTACTAAGGGACCTGATATGTGCCAAGAAAACTTTGCCTCACACCATTTCAACACCACAACCGGTCTGTACTGTCGACGCCGAGCAGGACGGATCTGTGGGTTCACGCTGTTCAAGTCAAATTCTGACCTTGCCATCAGCATGAACACGACTGCACCTCTTGACCTTGCCCACATGTTGTATCCACTCACTGACAGGAGGGGGCTGCTTGCACAAAAGGGGAGTTGTACTTAATAAAGTAGTGAGTATACAGATATCAGCGGTGTGATCATTCACAGATTTCACGGTTCGGTTTGTATCAAAAGTTTAAAAAAAAACTTAGCTGTCTTAGAAAGTAGCTCTGTCTTTTTTAATTTATGCAAAAAAAACAAACAAACAAAAAACAAAAAAAAAACAAGAATTCAATGTAAAAAGGTGAATGGGGTTTTCACTGGTGTCCTGTGAAGGCCGCACAGAGTAACACCAGTAAACCTCAGAGTATGCAGCTTGTGGAAAAGCCAGTTACGAGGCAGATGAACCACTGGACCTGCTGGTGGTACAAGAGGAAAGGTCATGGTGTTATCCTCCAGCCCGCGAGTGTTTCTCATCCATCAGGATACTGACACATTTGCAGCCAATTATTATCATGTAATACGAAAAAATCAGACATTTCTGTGATAAATTCTGGTAAATTAATCAGACCTAGCACTGCAAACTGCTGTATCTTTCAACTGGAAGTAAGATAAAAAACCACCAGGCTCGCTGCTGCACTGACCGCTGCTGCATTATGTTAGTTTAGCAAACATGATCTCAAAAAAGCAAAAGATTGACATTTAAGGTAGAGTTTTTTTCAAGACAGATGGAAATAGCTGTATTTTCTTGTGGAAGGTAAATGGCAAACCTGTATGCTTTTTTTTTTTCTTTCTCTTCTTTTCTGCTTTCTGTAATTCCACATGATGTGTTATTTTGATGCACCAACATGCAACTTTTCATTTACTCGTAGGCTACAAATTGATTGATTTAAAATAATAAATCATAAAGTAGCCTCAAATATCCATGTGATATACATATCCATCCTTGAGTCATACTGATGTCAGCAAAAAAATAATCTGGCCCCTGTGAAGGTCTCATTTGAACGAATGCAACCCACTATCTAATATGAGTCTGACACCTCTGCTCTCGCCAACACCAAATTTATAAAACCAAAACACTTTGTTGAAATATTACATTATGCAGCTGGCCTGTTGGTGGCAGTGGCACTACAGGAAATGTCACGGGATCACCAAAATTGACAGCTTTCATCGTCTAGGCAACATGAACGCTGTCAATTTTCATGTAAATCCACCGAGAGTCGATTTTGAGACACGCCGCTCTGGACTGACTTGCTGACACACTGAGTGACACGGTGACATCTATTTTAAAAAAACTGTAATCCAAGCGGGGCAAAAAAAAACAATAAACCTTAGTTGAATGTTAAATTACAAATGTGTTCACATGCAAAAACTGAAAAAAAAAAAAAAAAAGCCACAGTTCACCACGTGTGCATCACAGACACTTGGTTTCAGTGCAAAATTGTTACACCTCACTCTATATTGTAGTTAAGCTGTGACATTTACATAAAAAGGTCTCTAAAATTCATTGTAGTGTCGCTATAATTTTTTTCTCACAAGGGATTTCATCTCCTCTCACACTGCACCATGGAGTGGGGAAACACTTGATTCTGACTGGCTGGATGGCATCCATTAAATTAAACTGATGTGCAGAACTATAACACACCTCTGAAACATGTCTGGATCCCGTTCCTGCGGTAATGCACCAAATGCAAACTTTAGAAGTCGTCCGCTGGGTGTTGGACATGTCTCCGCCTGCTCGGCTGTTTTACACGAGCCAGCAAAGCAGCACCCAGGCAGTGCAACAATAATGCTAATGTATCTGCTCAATTAATCAAACTAGCACACGCCACGGCAGCTACTGTACACCGTGACCGGGCGGGACGGTGTGATGCAGTGCTACCACAGAGGAAACAGAAATGAATCAGAGTTAATGGTGTCAAACTTTCTCTGCATCACACAAAGTTAAGTTTGACGGCTTGGAAGTTGTCACGCATTCAAGCAGATTTAACACTATAATGCCAATAATGTGGCCTGCCATGTGTTAAAACAATGCCTTGCTGGCTCCTAGCTGTTTTGTTTTTTTTGGAAAAGAAGGACCTGCTATTAGCAAGTCATGATCAAAACTTGGCTGATGTAGTGGTTTTAAGTGTCCATTGCATCTGATCTTTTGCTATCAAAAACTGCTCATTTAAAAAGAAAAAAAAGTACATAACCTACATGGACTCTTTGGAACAGCTTCAAGTTTATTATGTTAATGAGGTTGGTGTGTTCTGTTTAACGGCTTTGTGGGAAAGAGACAGAGAGAGAGGGAGAGAGAGAGAGAGTTGTTCCTGTTCGCAGATATTAATAAGACTGATACACATGGCTAATCAAAACAATTTCTCTAATTAAGAAGAACTAATTTCACGATATTCAGCAGCATTTCTAAACCTCAGTGCCTATTATCTCCCAGCTTGTTCTGCTTCTGTTGGCAATTCTTACCTTAATTGCGCAACAATCAAAAGAAAAAAAAATGTAAAAAAAAAAAGAAATCCTGATACCTGATTGGATTTGTCATCCATACACATGACCACAGGCAGAAACATCTTGTTGTAATTTCACAGTGACGCGTGGCTAATGTTATGGCACTTTGTCACTTTGGAGAGGCTAGGAGAGATTTGCAGTGCAGCGCGGCCCTGCTCACTATGGCCAAATCTGTCCTATTTTCTCCTGCCTGGTTGCACTGACCTCACATGATGAATGCTCTCCTCAAGAGAGAGAAACAGGGCTTGTTGTTATTGATGTTCTCAATTAATAACCCCACACACCACTGCAGGATTCATACCTGCACCATGCACTGCAGCATCCCCGTACAACTGCTCGCACTACCAGGACATTTGTGTGGGATTTCTCTCTGGCTTTTGTCTCCAACTGTGATTTGAAACAGGAAGAGAGGGATTTTTGCTCCTTTTAAAAAATGCTCAGTAAAGGCTCGAACAATGAAACAGCATGCAACAGTGGACCATTATTTCTATTAAACCCGACAATATAGCGCCTTCCAGCTGATGCTGTGAACCTTGTTAGCTTTTGTTCACAGATTATTACATGACTTTCCCCGCTCATGGCCAGATCATCTGTTAATAAGTCAAAGATTTAGTGAACAGGGGAGAAATCCATAGGCCGCCCCTCTTTGCTATACAGCACGAGATATGTCAAACACCTATCTGTAATTAAAAATCAGTTCAGTCAATGTCCTCCATTCATACTAGGAATATTCTGATAAGATTTCCATGCTCATTAAAGACTGTGGCCAAAAAAAGACGTCCCTCTTGGCAGCGTGTCCCTGCCACCTGCTCTGTGTAAGAGGCCGAGCCTGTGACCACCGGCAGGCAAAGTGTCTCTCCACCAATGGGCAAATGGCCGTCTGAAGGTGATAGACTCCAGTGGCCAGGGGCCAACATGAGTCACTGGCTCCATGTCCTCAGTGCCAATACCGGGTTGCTCTAAAATTGCATGGGTTCGCCCCCCAAGCAAGGTGACTCCAGCTCCCGCTATCCCCTCTTGGAAATGTTTTCCCACCAGGCATCTCAAAACCTTGTTCTCGTTTCCTCTCCTTTTTTTTTCCCTCCCCTCCACCACTCACTCTCTCACTGAGCAAAGTGAGGCCACAGCTTGAAATACCACTAGTCACAGTTCCTTAGTGACCACAGCTTACCCCCCACAAACCTGCAGAATATAGTGTAAAAATATCTTAAAAGTTAACACATGGACTCTATACCTTATTAAAACCAGGCACCAAGACAAATGGACTGCGGAAACTGAGGCTGGATGCATAAAACATATTATTTCTACAGCTGCAGTATATTCATGTTTCTATCTATCTATCTACGTATCTCTCTACCTATGTATGTCATGCTGTGTGTAGGAAAATGAGAAATTTACACATTAAATATGTACATTTGCCAGTTACGTGAGGCTCTCTCTGCTGACTGAATATCAGTAGCAGATGATTATACACTCACTCACACTCACTTCTCAGTTGTAAAGAACCATATCTGTGTTTTTGCATGTTTTATCCCATTTACAACTGCATGCATACCTTACATCACAACCGCCTGTTTTTCAAAGCACAACATATTTTCCTTTCCTTTTTTTAAATTTTTTAAAAAATTTATTTATTTTTTTTAATCCAAACGTTCTTTGCTGCTCCGACTACCATTTGTGCCCACGTTTAGAAGTCATGGTCGTTTGAATCATTTCTTCAGGGACTAATTTCTGGCGGCGACCTACAGTACATTTTATCGTGTGTGTTCTGAATGTGACAGAGAGGGACGGTGCATTCAAGTGCTATCAATAAATTATAAAAAATTTTTGTACTTGGTAGTTAGCCAGAAAAACTATCCTCTTTTTTTAGGCGAGAAGCAGCCAAATCCATATATGTTTGTTCCCACGATGCCCATGTTTGCTTACTGTTTCTGACTTTGGTAGGTGAATGCAATGTCTTTTGGCAGCTGACTTTGCTTCCCACCATCATGTGAATGCACCATAAGACATGTAGACTTTTCAAATCAATGTGGGCACTGACACTAAATTACCACCTGGGTTAATTTTGACAAGTATTTAATTTTTTTTTTGTAGTTGGATTTTGATGATTTATTTCACATTAATCTTAGACAAGTTTGAGTCAGAAACACTGAAACACTGATGCTGATGAGGTTTAGGTCATTCAGTACCAAATTTTTTGATACTATTCAATAGTATTGAGGCAATTCAGTCAGTGCCATGAGGGTGTCAAAGTTTGTTACCCTGCCCTATGTCATTGTAATGAAAAAAAATTATTTGAAAAAAAAATTAACACTAATTTCCACCCAAACATAAGAGTAACTGATTAAGGTGAATCCATGCAGGGTGCTCACTGAGATGGATTATATGTCTCAAGCAAGAAAAATGTATTTAAACAATTTTTAAAAATTTGGTATGCTTTGAAAATAGTCGGCAGTGATGTAAAGTATAAGTGAATTGTAGTAAACTGGCTCAAACATACAATACACTAGTAGGGTGATTTAAAGAAAACTTAAACTCTACACCCAGATCTCTGTGATGCCTGACCTCTAGTGGTGAACCGCAGGTCGCCTGGTCTTTGGTGACATCACCTGCCACCACAGACCGGGCATCCCGCTGTTCACCACTAGAGGTCAGGCTTCAGAGATTTGGATATGGGTTCTGTTAGTCTTTAAAATATAACCACATCCACTGTTTGACTAAAATGCAAAATCAGTCAGGAAAAATCTGGCCAAGCTACATCAAGCTACATCACCAGTCATGTATTATCTGCCTACCAACAGACAAGAGGCACATACGCCAGTGTGCACCAGCTTGGCAAAACAAAAAAATTGGCCTCGGATGCTCCATCCGCTCTCCATCCAACAGGGCAAGCACGATAAAACTTACCAAATGCACGCTCTGCTTTTGCCAGTTCTCTGATGTTGTAGTGTTACTTGAATGAATCTCCTGAGCCTCAAAGATCTCAGTTTACAAAGAGAAAGAGAGAGAGAGAGAATATCAGTCTGAAGAGGTAATTTGGCCACAATTTGGACACAGTAACCACAACAAAACAAAACAAAACAGTGTCACAACAGTGAGGCTCACACTACTGTGATTTGTGATTTCCACTCACATTAACCAGGAAATACTAATTTACCACATTTACTTTGCTGCAGGTGAATGTCAGATTTCACCAGTAAATGTACACAGTACGCTTACAATATAATTGAGTTGGTCAATTAATTATATGCATGTGTACACTTCAGTTTGTGTATGAATTTTGGTATATAATTAATGCAGGCATGCCAATATAACTGGTGCCACTGTTGACAGCTGCTGGGCCCTGCATGTGAAAGGAAAGTGATCAATCACTTCTTAATTAATGCATAATCCTCCTAATGAGCGAGGAGTGAAAGGTTCCCATAATAACTTCTGCACGGATATAGTTTTAACAGGAATCTTTGTACAGGAAGTTACTGCAGAACTCCAGAAAAAGCACAGCGGCTCGGTCTATCTCATGACAGCACTTAGACAAAACTTACATGTATAGATGCAAACTAATACTTTCCTCCTCATAAATATGACAGCATATCTCACTTCCCCTCGATGAAAAGCTCCATTTGGCCTTTCACAGCACATGCATCTTGCATACTCCAAATGTGCAGTACGGGCATGGCTAAGATGAAAGCAAAGCCCTCCAGCCTTAACAAGGAAAATGTAGCTTCAAGGGCAAATTGGCTATGAGCATTCTCAGAGGGATGGATGGAAAGGGAACGATAGAGGTCTAGAATTTATGCATTCTGCATGTTTTAGTTAATCTCTAGCTGTGCGAGTCCTAGGAGAAAACTCAAAGCGCTGAAAATAAAGTGACAATGGGAGAGTAATTGTTTTGCTACCCAACGAGGAATTTGTCGGGATGTTTTTCATGGGTTAAAGGGACTCCCAGCCACTGCTAAACGACTCATTTGGACAGTTTTTGTGCCGCATGAAGGATGAGCTTCATGAAGTGGGTTTGTCAAATCTGAAGCTGAAATGAAGCGTTGAGAGAAAGCACACAGCCCATTTCAGTTTGGTAGTCATCCTCGTCTCCTCGGCGCAGACTTGATTAATGGTTCTAATCAAGTGATGTCCCTCCACTGCGATGGCCCCACAGAGACCTTACCTAATTACACATTGACAGCAAACAACTCCAAATGGAACATTTATACACTCAACATTCCTCTCTGCTCCCTCTTGTTTGGTTGACAGCCATAGGCATGGGTTCACATTACCCACATTAACTTAAACGGAGAAAATTGCAGTAAATAGGCTTTCTCTGTGTCTATTAATTATGAACACCGAGGTGTTCACCTGTGGCAAATGATGGATAGGATTTTCAAAAATGGATGTCAACAGAACAATGAGTCGGCTCGTGTTTTGGTACGGGATGGGGCCGCCTGTGCTGACTGTTCGCTTCCATGGAAATGCGAGTGCAGAAATCACCGTGAGCTTCAACTCTCACACATTTTTCACCTCAGAAACATGGATCACCTCCCATATGAGAAACAGGTACGCCCATCTGCCATAAAACATCTGGAGCATCTGTGCCAGCTTATTCACCTCTACTTCCTCACTGACTTAGCGTCCTTCATACTAATTATTGGGAATACTACCCAGCTTATTTTTCCCCTCAAAAAAACAACTGACCACAACATCCAAAGCTAAAAAAAACAAAAAAGCAGCCACAGTGCTCGGTTCGGTTTTTGCAGCCTTAGGTTACACAGCTCAATCTCTGCAGGTAGAATGGCCTCGACCGCAGAAAGATTTCTTCCCCATTGGTGACACATACCCTGCCCGTTCCTCTCCACTAGCATTCACCATCTGGTAATGGCTTCCCATCTGGACCACTGAAACGCCCACTTGGCAAAACTTCTACTGTCCCCTAGTCATTTCACTCACTTCCGATGTGAAAACAAATCCGTTGGCGGGGTGTTATTCTTGGTGTTTAATGGTACATTTACCATGAGTGTCATCTGCTCCCAATTTCTCCTGCCCTCAGGCTGCACCATCCATCCACTCTGACCCATGTTAACACTGAAATTGTCATGTAAACGACTTTATTTGATGATCTAAATTGGTGCTGGATCATGAACGGCAGTCAGCCAAGAAAATGCTCACTACTGGGGTTCCAGGAATTTAAATTAATGAGATTTATATTGCCCATTTATTGTTAAAATCACAATGAAATGAATTTTCAACTTATTAGCAAGAATATTCACCTTTTTAACAATTAAGTGCCAAAAATTAACAACATTTTGATTTTTTTTTTTTTTTTTGCTATCTTCTTTATCCTGGAAAGCAGTGTATCCTCAGTGTTGATTCATGCTGAACCAGTAGGCATAAACACAAATTTCAAGCCATTCCATTTGTTTATGTATTTGAAAGATGCTCCTCTGTGTTATGTCCCACCCAAATAACCTGTTTCAACAGAAAATCCATCAAATCCAGGAAGCAAGAGGCTCTAAAATATCATTTAACAGTGACTTTAAGTGTACATTAATATATAGAGAAAACCGTGAAGTTATGGTTTGGAAAAAACAGTGTGAATCTACAGTGTGACAGTTAGGGGGGAAGAGAAGTTTTCCTCTATCGCAGCCCCACTTTGTGATTAAGTCTGGTGAGATGGTGTATTTTTGCATTAAAAATTTACATAAAAATCTTGCCTAGCACAGCTTTAAGTGACCTACCTGCTAAATTACCTCATGCTGTATGAGAGATGAGAGGAAACGCTACATCCGGCATGATTATAATTAGGAATATCAATGTAAAATATCTGCGCTCTATAGTTTTGTGAACGCGCTCCGTGGAGTCGTAACGACAACTGGAGACACCCTTTGCTCGTCTGTTTGGAAATATCAGCCTGGATAATGAGCGCCGCTGAAGAAGCCCTTTCTCTTGCAACAAATTCTTGCACTTTAAACTTCAATTATTGTTATCTGGCTAATTACAACTAACTACTTGTGAGTGATGATTAATGTTTGGACTCCACATTTGTTTACTCAGGTAGACCAGCAATTAGCCGCAGATGATTAGTATCAACTGAAGGTCAGCTGAGCTGTTCGAGAACGTTACAGGAAGCGTGGCAATAATGAGATTAGCCACTTTTATGACTGTGTACTTAAAAACCTGACTTTTATTCTCGTTGATTAAATTTATATTTGATGTGTCACAGATTGGCTTAGTTATGTCAGTGTATTTCCATAAGCAGCACTTCACCACTGTGAGAAACGCACCATTTCTTTTCTACACCCGATATTCTGGGATCCAGTTGCATAATCGAATTCAGCTCTCTGACAGTAATAGGCGGCACTGTTACGGAGGTGATTTTGTTTTGTCCCGGCCATCCACAGATGCCGGGGCGCCCAACTGCGGCGCATGACAGTGCCCACCAAGCAACTGCAAAATAAAGTGACGTGCCAACGCCGGAGCCAGTTTCCTACCACAACATCAACCTGTGAATAGGCTAAAACCTCTGGATGTGGGCAGAATGCAGGTCAGGTCTCAGTGTGTTAGCTACAGTAGCAGCGCTTTACAACTTCACCCCCCCGCTGTGCAGAGAACCAGACAGGCAATGTTTCCCAGCCCACTGCTGGACCCTCGCCTACCAAATGATCTTCTTCAGAAAATCCACTACTGACTGTTTACCACAGCTTCCCTTGCAGCACGGCACTACTCTTATGTACATTTTCAAGCTGCTGTAGGATGGCATAAAAGTAAAGCCTTTTATCGCTTTTAATCCAGTACATTAAGAGCATAATTAGTCCCAAAATGCTCCGATAAAGATAATGCACTATGAGGTAGCTGCTAATTCTTTATTTTAAACACCCCGCAAAAGGCATTTATAAATTGTGCATGTATAAACAGTTAAGAAATGCTTTCTAACAATATAACAGTAATACACATAAGCATATGAAATGATGTCTTTTCTAACATTTATCAACATATTTCGAGTTGTGAATTCACAATTTTGTGGTTTATACCAGACGATGTTCTCCAAAAACTTCACTGTGTCTAAATATTAAAGTTGACCTTTTATGTTCTTACTTATGTCACAGTGTCTTAGGTAGCATGTGTTAAATATGTTAAATAAATTCCAACACATGAATTGCTTTTGTCAGTGGTGCAGGTATGGAAATTTTGTGTGTGTGTATTCAAATATCTAAAAATGGATGAGGATCACGCACAGATTTGTGAAACAGTCTAATGAATCAACCACTTATTGCTTCTACTTTTAAGTTATTTATCCTAAGGGGGACGTCCTGGTGGCTCAGCTGGCTATAGGGAATACCATACACTCACTAACCATATCACCCCATTCTCTCTATCACCCCATTCTCTCCTGTCTCTGTACGGTTTGTATCAGATAAAAGCAAAAATACCAAAAACTGTTTTTCTTTTTCTATGCAATCAGCAGTTGAGCCACACCTAACGTTGCAGGTAGACTTGGCCCAGAAAACTCACAATAGGTTTTCTCTGCTAAGGCCAGAGTAATGTGCTTGTAATTTAGTTCATGGTAATTGTGCCCTGGGTCTCAGTTGACACATTAAAAATGCACCCCACGTCAAAAGGCATTTGCACAGCCCAGCGGGTCCATAGGAATCAGCAGTGCAGCAATCAATCCCTGCCACAGGGCTCTGTGATGGAGATGACAAAAAGAGTTAGTCTCTGATGTTTTGGACCGAGAAAGTAAACGTGCTATTAGTCAGAGACTTTTGCAACGTCCCTGCAGCTCCCTTTGAGTTATTGGAGGACTGAAATATCTTCCATACGAAAGACAAAAGAGAAAAAGGTGCATGTGGGATTTAGCGGGCAGAAAATGCAAAAAGGTACGCCCTGCAGTGCGAATGATGCAACTGTCACGAGAAAGCAACAAGGACAAGGCACTTAATCCCTACCCATCTCGCTAAGCAGTTATTTACAAGGCTGCCGCATCACAATTTTTAATAACAGGAAGCCAAAATACTGAGAGGAACGGCTGTACTCACAGTTCACGATCTCAGTGGCACGACTAGCCTTTCACATCAATACTGTAAAGTTTGGGATCAGGTAGTTTTACGTTAATGCATTTTCTAATGCACAGGCGTACTGCACCGGGGTTTGGCATATGCTATGAGTGATGTGCAGAGAGAGGCAGTCATTTAAAAATATATCTCTCCATTACCGGATTGGATCATTTAGTTTTATTGAAGAGCCGACGGTTGTGCTCAAAGTCACATTGTAGCAGCTTGTAAGAGGAATAAAGTTATCACACCTCGGAGCAACTCTCCCCGGGTGGATTGCAAGCGGAGCGTTGGTGCCTGGCGGGCGCGGCTGCAGGCTTGCTGGGTCTCGGAGGCTGCTTTGGGCATAAATGTCTCATCCTGGCTTCCCCCTGTGCATCAGCATTAATCAGCGCTCCGCATAGACACAAAAAAGCACCCACACGCTCAGCTTCATTACAATCTGATATTGCTTTATCTCGAGCACTGGTCCAGTTCAATCCTGATGTATACCGCGCTGAGAATATTAATCTTTGAGCTCCAATGATAGCGGTGAAAGTGGACAATTTTACAGTTAGACTGCAGAAATTGCCCTGCACCGTTCTATTATGGATTTTGCTGTTGCTGTCTCCGTCATCCTATAAATTGCACGTCAACTCGACTTGGGATTTGAGCCTCTGAGTGCAAAAAATATCCGATATCTGACGCGCGAGCGGTGTCAGTAAAGAGGTATGGCGTTGGTTATTGCACTAAAGAGATGTGTGATGACTGGCCTCCCTCCAATGTTTCTATAAAATGTTTGCGGCGCCATAACGCAAAATTTGGCAGTGGAAAATGTCTGACTTAGGGCTACAGAGACTACCTTGACATTTTTAGGGGAGTGATGGACAAACAGCATTATCACCTGAAATTACAGCAGAGAGGCAGAGTGGACCGTTGAAGGGCCACTCAAACCCACAGCATTAAATTGATGTTGCTCCCCAGACGACCTACAACGGAGCAGATGGCATTACAATGAGGACAGCACTATTAACAGACGCCTTCTCTTTCTCTCCGGTGTGTTTGTACATTGAGAGTTTGACTGAGGACGTTGTGCCGTGGAAACGCGCCCAGAATCGTCAGATGGCCTTCCCATCATGCATTGCTTGAAAACAGAGAGGGGGACCTGTGACACTGGCAGGTGGGAAGGCAGCCACGCTTGCACCTTGGCACAACATCTTTTGCCATGTCCACCGTTTATGCAGTAGCTGGCAAGGTGGGCAGGCCATGTGTTGGCTTTTAAGAGAGACTCATTAGTACAGTTAGCATCACTAGAGATAAGGTTTAAAGTTGTTCCTTCAAACAATGCAGGCGAGCCAGCACTAAATCACCCAGTTGAAGGAGATAAAAGGAACTAAACGCTGGCTGTAGTGATGAGACTAAAATCAGCTGCAGTGTGTGTGTGTATGTGTGTGTGTGTGTGTGTGTGTGTAGTGATCACAACTTAGCTGCAGAGCCGGGCGGTGGCTCTGACTGGAACGCTTATTAGGTCCCGAAAAAAAAAAAAAAAAAAAAAAAAAGATAACAACCTACATTGCAACTGTTATTTGCAGATCTGCTGTAAATCAAACACTCCATGAATCATTTGACATTTTGAGTATTAAAGATAAAGTCAGGAATTCATCTGAACATCTGATACGTAGGTGTTTTCACTCTGAGAATGTCACGGTACCAGGGTTTGGAAAGATGATACTAACGCTGATGAAATTCCATGATTTTTGATACCTGAGTGAATACCACGGCAAAAACAAAAAACCTCTCTCAGCGCACAATTCTTTATTTAAAAAAAAAAAAGAAAAAAAAAAAGGCTTATGGCATTAAAGTAGGAAAAAAAAATCAGCTCATTTTGAATTGGAGGAACAGTATGAAATGTCTGTAACAATAAATACAAAGGTATGATTATGTGCTCTCATTTTGATTTAGTCCTGCAGTCCTGTAGTAATGATCATTAACGGTTTTCATATTTAAACATACAGACTGAGGCTATATTGTTGTAAAAACACCAGCATTAGTATCCATTTCAAAATTTTGATATTGACTTTGCACCCAAATATTCATTCTATTCATATCTAAATATGTTTTGCCTCTCTTAGTTTCACAGACATTACAGTTATATTCTTCTCGGGTAAATAAAGTTAACTAATGCAAAAGAAAACACGATAAATTTTAACGTTGTTTTTGCAGTTTAATAGAGAAATTTCGCTCTAATGAGTAGCATCCAATTATCAACTACTAATGTGACAGAATTCAGGAGCTTAGATTTAGATTTACACAGCAAGAATTCAGCAATTATTATTATTATTTTTTTTATCCCATGCACCGAAAAGCCTGTAAATACTAAAAGTGCAAGTAATCAGTAATCAGCAACTAATTGCGTTAAAATTTCAGTGATCAGGAACTCATTACTTTACTCATTGATAAGTCATGTGTTATCAGCTTCAATTACATTTTCAAAGCATTCTGCACAACCTTGCCAGACATGAGCAACCTCATTTACTTTAACCTTGTCTAAGGAAGCCTTTCTTGTTTCCTCGCGTTTCCATTAGCTGCTAATCTCCACAGAAGAATGATCGTACAGGATATACACCTCACTGCTAAATTCTATTAAAAACGAGCCTGTCAGCGCTGATGTGGAATTTCTTAGGCACCATTTTTAGAATTCAGCAGAAGAGTGTGACAATACACTTTACCTTTCACTCAGATGATGAAAAAGTAGCTGTCTATTTTCAAGGTAAATTTCCAGGCCCCTGGGGTCCTTTTTCTGTAGTCATGAATATGGATTCAGCGAGGTGGCTACCGCTGGACCCAAGGCACATTATGCAGTTAGGGAAGCTAATGGATCATTAGCGGTAGGAGAAGTCATTTAAACAGGCATGTTAACTCCAACGTAATGCAGCTGATATTTGCATCTCTCTTTGTACACTCAAGAGCTTTTGGAGGTGTTTATGAAGGCACGATGTGGTGATTCATCAAATAGCTAATCTCAGCAATCATATCCGTTGGCGCTTATAGGCACTGGAAGAGTTTTCTGTCTCTGTGAAAATGTCAGCAGGACCTTGCAGGAGCTAAGGGCTTTGTACTCTTTCTTCTCAGCTCACAGGTGCGTTACAGACAAAGGTCTGTGTATATTTATTAAAAACAGTTGAGCAAAACAGCGTGCAGTGTGCCGTATCCTGTGCAAATAATTGAGCAGACCTATACAGTTTGATGGTGCATCGGTGAAACGGTGTATTTATTCAGGGAGTCCATATTCAGGTGAAGCTTTGCCTTTCTCTTTCAAAGTGAAGTATTCTAAGCTAACAGATTACGGTCAAAACCATGTCCTTTCTCTGACACCTTTATTTTAAGGAGGGCAACTATCTTAGGGACTATATTATACAGAAACAGAAAGAGAGCTGCAAGAACATGTGGTAAATGTTCTGCTTATTGGCCAGAGGGTAAATTGGCTGCTACCAAGAGGCAGAGCGGGTGAGGCAGAGGAAGAGGTGTAGCGGGGAGAAGCAGGCAGCGCAGCAGGCGGCCAGCTCCCTACTGCTCAGAAACGTGACCTCTGGAAACCATCCAGCTCTGCCTCCGCAAGACACAACACGACCTCACCTTTCACGTCACACATGCACAAAAGAAATCCCACATCCACCATCCACAAGCCAATTAAAAAGTTATGCATAATTTAGCATGTCATTTGGCAGTGGGATCAAATTGAATATGATTCGCAGTTAAAATTCTTGGGGATTTTTCCTCTGACAAGCAAGGACAGGCTGGTGGTGGACATCTGTAACCCGAATCTGTCGCCCATCACTTCGAACCTCGATTTTATCCTTGGTTCGCTTTCTTTGAAAGCCGCACACGGCCAGAGTCAACGTCTTGTTCTGAAATGATGAATGCAAACCCTCCAGAAATATGAAGGCAAGTTTTAAATACTGTAACGTTAATGACAAAGCTGCAAAATCCTCACACCCCCGTTGTGCAAGGCCAGCACAAAGGAAGCATCTTGCCTGTGAAATGAAAGTAACCTCAATGGGAGAGCTATCCCTGACTATTAAAATTGTGGCCTGGGGTGAAATCACATTACAGAGCCAGCTAGAGATCCCTATTCTATTCCACTCTCCATTTTTAGCAAGCTGAAGGCAGGTAGAAAACATCTCCTTCATCCTCAGTGTAAAATGACTCCCCCGCTCCTCCAATTAAAAGATAGCAGTGAGGTACAGCAGACGTGGAGCTGCGATAGCGTAATTGCCCACTACAGCCGGCGTCGGAGCAAGGAAAGCTTGTCTATTTAAGCCTGGAGGGGCACAGGAGACAGAGGCAAGGTTGACACGCACGGGGACATTAGCGGACATCTCTCAAGATCCAAATCCTCTCTTTTGCTTAACAGCTACAGTTTAATTGTCACTAGCGCTGCCAATCATTCTCTGCACATACTTTCTCTTTCCTCCTCGTCCTTGCTGTCGAGGTAAATCTGCGGGATACAAGGCTCTCAATGACTAATGCACCTGTGGCAGTGCACTGCCTGCTCTGCTTTCTCTGCAGACGCACATATGCCAACTGGAAAAAAAAAAAAAAAAAAAAAAAATCAGCACTGTCAAGGCTCATATTCAGTGTTAAGATATTAATTTTCCTTTTTTCAGTTTTGTTTGATAGTGATAGCAGAGAGACAGGAAAGGTTGGGGGGAGAGAGAGAGATGACCCAGGCCGTTTTGATTAGGACTGAGCCTCAATACGAGACCCCAATTTTTTTTTTTTTTCTTCAAACAAGAACAAAATCAGCCTTTGGGATGAGATTTTTTTCTGAGAGCAGTATAAATATGCTCAAACAAGGCAGAATAGGGCAGATCAAGAAAACTGAGATCTTGACTCTAGAACATTTTGGAAGTTGATTAGCATTGAAAGCGAGAAGAATTATTGCATCCCACTGGCAGATTTGTTACCTTGCGTGGAAAAAGCAAGATTTTAACGCTGAATATGAAACAAATTGATTTGTTAATAGGGGCTTCAGGATAACACAATGATATATATCACTGGAAAAGAGAAAAATCTCTATCAATAGATTTTTGCCTATTGTTTCTATCACTGTTGTCGCGAAAGACGCTGCGTCACGGTTGTATTTTACATCACTCCTAGTTGTCTTGAATGCACCATCACGACATGTGGACTTGATTGACAAACAAACACAGAGGATTGTGACACAGAGGACAAAAGAAAAAACGCCTTTCGTTTATATTTAGATAAGGGAATTATAAAAAATAATATTGTAATAATCGTGATACAAATCATTATCAAGATATCAAATTTTCCAAGTTGTGGAAGAAGATTTCGTCCACATTGCACAGCCCTGCTTGTTAGGATGGAGATTTTTTTTTTTCTTGCCGTGAACAGTGCACCAGGAAGCAAGGATGTGAAACTTGTCTCGTCAGTCATTTTGCCGGCTAAGTTTGCCGAGATGAAAGATTACTCCAGGATTAAGGCAATCATACCATGGATAGCATTAATTGAAAGGATAAGACAAGAAGTCTGGGGATGCAACAGACTGTCAGGGGGGACAGCGATACCTCCTTTTCTATTTCACAGAGAGCAGAAGCCCAGATGGCAATAATATAGCTGCGCCCCCCCCCTCCCCTCTCCTTTCCACTTGGAGAATTCCCAGTGGAAGAGCCTCATTCCACCGAGTGTCTGGCCAGCAGAAACCTCACCCTTTGATAAGCTATCATGTGCCGCCTCTCTCTCAATCTGTCTGTATTCACACCTCCTCCGAGTTTCTCCGTGTCAGCCCAAACCGCATTCAAAGTGATATTTTATACGTCAGAGGAACATTATCATCTTTTCCTCTTACCTCTGTGGGAGTCCTTAAATGATTGCTCACAAATATTGGCTGCTCTAAAGGCCACAATCACCACATTTTTTTTTTAAACTTTCACTTTAAAAACATTCACACAAAAGTCACACAAAAAAGAGAAACGCACTTATGGATAAAAAAAAAAAAATAGTAAATAGAACCAAGCATTTGTTTTACTCTGCCTCGGATTTAACTTTTCTGAAAACATATTATCAAAATTGACATGCGGAGAGAGAAAAGGCTGCATTCATTTCAACTCAGAACCTCTGACATCTGCAACAAAACAAACAAACTTACCAAAAAAAAACCAAAAAAAACCCCTCAAAGTCATTCAGTTTGGTTCAAGTTCAAGTGAGGTCATAAAAATAGCGGAAAACACGCCAAAGACCTTTTGCTGGGAAGAACTGAATCAGTGTCAGAGTTCTGATTAATACTGCCGCATACACTTCATATTCTTGTTTACCAAGTGTCCATCTAGTCTTCCTGAGCTGACAGCGCGAATGCAAGATGTCACAGGCTGGAAATTCAGAAATCGGATATTCCATGTGAGTTTAAATGAACGCAGGAGGAACAGAGTGAATCCTCAGGGCAGCTGTAGCTTTTCTGTGGTGGCATGCAAGCTAAGATGTGAAGCTCTTACACTACCAGATGATAAAATTACTTTAACATGTGTTCCTCTTGCCATTGAAAATAGTGTACTTGTTTTTCAACATACATACAGTAATGCACTGCCTCCATGAATAATGTTCACCGAGATCTTTTAATTTCTACATTTCCTTTCTTCTGCTCAGTTACCACAGATTGAACTCACTCGGCTTTAACAATGATCTTGCTTTATAGAAGTACTCTACTTTGTACTGTATTGTACTTTGAAGTACTGTGCAGTATGATGTGTGATCATTTGAAGTATACTGCACTTTTTACTGTACTGTACTTTCAAATATTGTACTGTGTGATGCTTGATCAACAGACGTATACTGTACTTAATGAAATAATGAAACGAAAGAGTAAATTAAAAGAGTAATTATATCCCATGATACATTTGATGTAATCTAACATGCTTTTCAAAATAGACTTATAAATACCCAAACAGCTTATTCAACCATGGATGTTTGAACTCTCTGAACTCTCATGAAATTAATTTTCATCAGCGAGCGTGAAAGACAATAGCACTTACTTTACAAGGTCATCTTTGTCTTTCTTTAACAGTATAAACTGTGTTTTACAAATCTTAAAAAAACAAATCTGTCAGAAGCCAGGCAGTAAAACACAAGAGCTGGTTCACAACCCTTGTGTTTTTCTGAACTCTGATGTCTAAATGAGTGGCTTAATGTAATACTGTGATCATCTTTCAATACCGCAAGAAAATCATCACTGTCACCTTTTTTTTCTAATTAATTCTGCAATGAGAAGTAATGGAATCGCGGTAGAATTGTGTAGGACGGATAATGAGCACATGTTTTCTTTTCCCTGCAACACTGAGAAAGATAATCAGCGTAATTGAGCAGGCTGACTGTCCAGTATTTTATCTCAGGTTAACACAGAAAAACACTATTTGCATAATCTCACCACACCACTCTAACGTCCAAGTACAGAAAGAGCAAGAGAAGTAGCGCGGTGGCTTTGTGTACAGGTCTAAGGACTAAAAAGCATCAAAGCAGTGAAGTAACTCAAGCAGCAGAGCATGGTATTAAGATTGTATGGCACAAGTGCTGGCAAGGTTACGAGTTCCATTCCCACTGCGTCCATCCATGCTAAAAAATAGATGCTCTCACAGTACTTGCAAGGTGCTTTTGATAAAAGCATCCACCAACTGGCATATGCTATGACATGTTATGAAAGCATTTCACCTACACTGCTCCCAATTTCAATAAAGCACCAGAAGATGAGTATGCTTTCAAAGCGTTAATCTCATACATATAAAGACGGTAGAAGGTCCTCCAAGGTTCCACAGAAAAGCCATTTCGAAGAAAGTGTTATTGTCTATCTTAACTCTTCCATTTTCCCATGGCTACGGATGGCAAAATCGTGTCAGTCATTCAAGGAGAGCTGTGTCACCATGTCGGGATGTTTATGCAGAGACCACTGCATTTATCTACCTTTTGTGCTGATATTGTTGCTTTCATTTGTATAAAATTCGCGGAAAAGAAGTAAAGATTGATTAGCGATAAATGTCTGCACAGTCACAGGTCAAACTTCTTTGAAAAATCCACTACTCTTAGCCTTGCTTGCAAGGTGCCGTTGATAAAGCATGGCAATGTCCATGAACCAATAACTTAGAATCTGAGACTAAAAATGCATTTTTGAATGTGCTCTCCATATTTCATGGTAGTCTGCTCAAAGATTTTAAGATATCAAATCTGACATTTTGGCCTAAACGTTGACTACAGGAAAAGTAATCAGCAAAATGAAGAGGAATCTTTCTTTGGGGAGCATGAATGTCAGCCCGCTGCTAAAAGAAACCTACACTCAACCCATCTCTAGTTGAAAATTACAGGCCAGTTTCACTCCTGTCCTTTCTGTCAAAAACACTTGAGCACACAGTCTTCAACAAAGTCTCTATTCTCAGTTTCTCGCTGAGAATAACATGATCCAAGCTAGTCCGGCTTCAAAAGTGGACACTCCACTGAGACTGCACTCCGCTATCTGCTGCCTTTGAGGGCAAGTGTCTAAATCCTAGTGCTTGTCCACAGGGGTACCTCAAGGGTCAGTGCTTGGTCCCCTTCTCTTTTCAATATACACCTCTTCTCTTGATTGAGTCCTGTACAACTTGGAAAGTCAGACCATACCTGTCTGAACATGCAGCACAACTCCTGGCTGGCAACCAAAACTACTCCTACCTACCTGAACTTCCTCTTTCAGGTTTATGCTCCCTCCCGCCCTCTTCACTCCACCATGGAGAAGCGTCTGGTGCTGCCAGCACAACATAGCCCTAAATCACTACATAGACTCTTCTCTTCTGCGGTTCCTCAGTGATGGAACGCGTTACCACACTCCATTCAATTCACAGAATCCCCCTAACTCTTTTAGAGATGGCTAAAAACCTAGCTCTATAGGGAAAACCTTCTCACCTAATGGATTGTGCTATCCCCCATAAAAAAAAATTCTACCTTTATGGTTTCTTCCTTCCTCTATGCACTATGTGCACTCTGCACATTACCTGCCTTGTAGCACCTATATTCTTTGGACCAGAACCAGAGCTTTATGGCACTTGATGTTATTGTTCTCTCCTGAATAGATCTTTGCTTGTGGTGTATAAAAATCTATGTATGTTGCTTTGGATAAAAACATCTGCCAAGTACGAATTGTAACTGTAATTGTAAATGTCATGGCATTCTGCTCATTAAATTTAGCAATATTTGGTGGTGCAAATTTGACCTCCAAGCTCCTTATGAAAGCTCATGACATCATCAAAATGGACTGGATTCATCCTCTGGGGAGCATGGATGTGATCACCAAATTTCATGGTGATCAAACCAACAAATTTTGACATATGTTGAAGGGCCGGACCAACCAGTTGACCATCCTTATAATACAGTCCAGATAGCATCCTTGGATGCTGTTGGATTTTTTTTCAACAGCCCTGAGTATCATGAAAGTATCATACAAATTTGATCAGAGATTGCTATGGATGAAACCCATTCATGTACAAATTGTAAATATTCCTCTCATGCTAAGCTAATGTAGGTTTGAGATATTATTTAGCTAAACTACCTGATGTTATTATTGCTGGAGATGAGTTTGCTTTAATAGTCATAACTTTACAGCACAAACTTAATATTCAAAATCGCAACTCCATATTTTTCTATCCTTCTTTCTTTCTTTTTTCCTTTCTGACTTGGCGCGGAATCAAACCCGAGTCGTGGTAAGTACACAGCCTTGAAATGTTGTACGCACTCAACCAGGTGAGCTACCAGCATACCCCATTATATTCATAATTCAATTTACATGCCTACAAAAAAAGCAAATACAAGTGTACAACTATCTAGAGCATGGTCACATTTTTTTTGCCAAGAGCTATATAATGTAGGAGGATGTTGTACCGTTTCAAAGACACAAAATGACATCTACAGATGAAGACAGGAACAAACTAGCCATGTATGCCAGACTAAAAGCAGCATGGCTTCAAATGTAAAATGTATAAGCTTCCGTGTCCCATGCTGAAATTTTCCACATACTGCATGCTACAGTGCAAAAGCAGGCAGTCTGCTATTAGGACTGGGTATGTACTGTATGGATTTCAGACATAGCCAGTCTCCACTCTCCTAGCAACTACCTTTGAGGGGCCCTTAAGCAAGACACTTACTTAATCCCTAACTGCTCCAGTGGAACTGCTCTGCGGCCATGAGAACAAGACTGTGGTTTTACTGGGCAGCAGCTGAATGTGTCACGCGGATTACTGTAACGGAGGAGGCAGGGTTACATAATCACCACAATAGCATGTCTATGATTTTAGTTCCATCCCATTCTGCCACAACACTGTCTCTTAAAATTTTATGAAATGAGCACCAGCACTTAAAATGCAGATTACATGTTGTAGACACAAATTAGGTGAAAATTACATTCCTACGGTTGAAAAAGTACTCTGGCATTAAAGCCACACCAGTCAACTTTTTATGTGGGTGGCTCCAAATGGCAGCGAGAGGTAATTGTTTGAAAGCTGATTGTTAATCAGCTCATGTTTACCAACCCGATCAGTCTGTAATGCTTTGCACCAAAGAGATAAGAGATGCAAAAGATCTAACACTGATGAGTCCAGCTTTGTCTGGACGGAGCGCTGCTCACTGCCATTTAGAAGACTGGGCTGGGTTTCACTCTTCAGTTTTGATTGATCATTTCCTGTGCAAGGAAGAGATGTCTCCACCAGCCGGCATCAGAGCTGTGTTTAGGCGAGCGGGGCAAATAACCCACGTCTTAATTAAAAAAGTTTTGCAGGCTCCCGTGTGTTGCATCCAGCTGTAGTCCTGCTTTATTTGCTGCTCTAAGCGAGATCGTGAGACAAATAGTGCAATTTGCAGCTTTTTATTAGAGCTGGGGTGATATTCCATGAGCATGTCTTTGTGTTATTAAAGGGAGCGAGAGGATGCCTTGGAGTGTCTCCTTGCATTTTGTGATTTTGTGACGTTTGATATACCTTTCCACAGCTGCAGTGAGTTTTGACATACACCCGTCACCAAACCCCGCAGCCGCCCCAGCATCCCTGTCTAAACAGAAGGCTGCACCGACTGGGAGGATGGGGCACAAGCCACAAGCTCAGCAGAACTACTTTGAATATAATAATAATAATAAATAAATAAAACAGCGCTGTGTCATTTGTATCATCGCACAGGCATGAGAGC